>JABXNX010003894.1:0-20486 GCA_014843695.1 Archivesica marissinica
ATTACACATACATTACACATACATTACACATACATTACATATACATTACACATACATTACACATACATCACACAGACACCACACATACATCACACATACATCACACAGACATTACACATACATTACACATACATCACACATACATTACACAGACACCACACATACATCACACATACATCACGCAGACATTACACATACATTACACATACATCACACATACATTACACATACATCACACATACATTACACATATGTCGCAGACCGCCGGCGAGCACTAAGGGTGTGGGGGGTCGAGATCGACAAAGAAAGAGGAAACTCTTTTATTAATGTCTACTGCGCTTTATTCCTCGCAATCCTCCAAGCATTCCGAGCCTGTTCCATCATTTCTCTCTCTGTCTCTATCTATCCCTCTGTCTCTATCTATCCCTCTCTATCTATATCTCTCTATCTCTATCTCTCTATCTGCAACCAATATATACAAATATACAGTTTCATACTTATATACATCACATAATTAACAATCACATAAGTTATACCATATCATCAGACATATATAATGACGACAATTGCATTGACGAATTTAAGAAATACAATATACGATGGTGTAGTTTAAGTTAGACAATGAAAATCAAGTCTTTACATCTGATCGATATTTCTCAAAAACTAACAGGTTATCAGTCAATGTACATGGATAATATATTATCGGGATGGTAGTCAAAAAGCGTAGCAATAGTTACCTGAAGGTATATATATATATATATTCCTACATAATATGGTTTACTTGTAGCACATCATTAATGGCGTCTTGTTTATGGTTTGTGAACATGGCGGATGTCTCATATGCATGCATTGATTGGTTAGTAAAGAGCACGTGCTTAAATATTGTCACGTGTCAGGTCAAATGTACGTGTCACTTATTTTAGCTATTGGTCCAAGGGAAATAACTAAAACTATACTACACTGTACTACATATGCTACGTTACAAACTAACTGAAGGTGTTACAACGTTTTCAACTCACTGCTTCAAATAGGGGCAAAAATGACAAGCGAATATATGTGTTCAAAGACTTTGTATTTATTAACAACAATTGCACCCTATGACACATACATTACACATACATTACACATACATCACACATACATTACACATACATTACACATACATCACACATACATCACACATACATTACACATACATTACACATACATTACACACACATTACACATACATCACACATACATCACACATACATTACACATACATCACACATACATCACACATACATTACACATACATCACACATACATCACACATACATTACACATACATCACACATACATCACACATACATTACACATACATCACACATACATTACACATACATCACACATACATTACACATACATCACACATACATTACACATACATTACACATACATCACACATACATCACACATACATCACACATACATTACACATACATTACACATACATTACACATACATTACACATACATCACACATACATCACACATACATTACACATACATTACACATACATCACACATACATTACACATACATCACACATACATCACACATACATCACACATACATCACACATATATTACATCACACATACATCACACATACATTACACATACATCACACAGACACCACACATACATTACACATACATTACACAGACATCACACAGACACCACACATACATTACACATACATCACACATACATTACACATACATCACACAGACACCACGCATACATTACACATACACCACACATACATTACACAGACATTACACAGACATCACACATACATCACACATACATTACACAGACATTACACATACATTACACATACATCACACATACATTACACATACATCACACATACATCACACATACATTACACATACATCACACATACATTACACATACATTACACATACATCACACATACATCACACATACATCACACATACATTACACATACATTACACATACATTACACATACATTACACATACATCACACATACATCACACATACATTACACATACATTACACATACATCACACATACATTACACATACATCACACATACATCACACATACATCACACATACATCACACATATATTACATCACACATACATCACACATACATTACACATACATCACACAGACACCACACATACATTACACATACATTACACAGACATCACACAGACACCACACATACATTACACATACATCACACATACATTACACATACATCACACAGACACCACGCATACATTACACATACACCACACATACATTACACAGACATTACACATAAATCACACATACATCACACATACATTACACAGACATTACACATACATTACACATACATTACACAGACATTACACAGACATCACACATACATCACACATACATTACACATACATCACACATACACCACACATACATCACACATACATTACACATACATCACACATACATTACACATACATCACACATACATTACACATACATTACATATACATTACACATACATCACACATACATCACACATACATCACACATACATTACACATACATCACACATACATTACACATACATTGCACATACATTACACAGACATCACACACTGGTGCGGGCCGTTGTTCTGGTGCGGGCCGTTGTCTAATGTTGTTAAAACTTGTGGCCCAAACCATTTGCATGTTCATATTATGTATTATATCTGTTTATGCATGACATATATAATAATGATTTGCAATAAAATATGATTAAACTAAAAATGACATCACACATACATCACCCATACATTACACATACATTACACATACATTACACATACATCACACATACATCACACATACATTACACATACATTACACAGACATTACACAGACATTACACATACATCACACATATATAACACATACATCACACATACATCACACATACATCACACATGCATTACACACACATCACACATATATCACACAGGCAATACACAGGCAGTACACAGACATCACACATACATCACACATACATTACACATACATTACACAGACATCACACATACATCACACATACATTACACATACATCACACATACATTACACATACATCACACATATATTACATTACACAGACATTACACAGACATTACACATACATCACACATACATCACACATACATCACACATACATCACACATACATCACACATACATCACACATACATTACACATACATCACACATACATTACACATACATCACACATATATTACATTACACATACATTACACAGACCTTACACATACATCACACATACATCACACATACATCACACAGACATCACACATGCATTACACATACATCACACATATATCACACAGGCATTACACAGACATCACACAGACAGTACACAGATATCACACATACATCACACAGACATCACACAGACATCACACATACATCACACATACATCACACAGACATCACACATACATCACACAGACATCACACATACATCACACATACATCACACATACATCACACAGACATCACACATACATTACACATACATTACACAGACATCACACAGGCAATACACAGACATTACACAGACATTACACATACATCACACATACATCACACATACATCACACATACATCACACAGACATTACACATACATCACACATACATCACACAGACATTACACAGACATCACACATACATTACACATACATCACACATACATCACACATACATCACACAGACATCACACATACATCACACATACATTACACAGACATCACACAGGCAATACACAGACATTACACAGACATTACACATACATCACACATACATCACACATACATCACACAGACATTACACAGACATCACACATACATCACACATACATTACACAGACATCACACATACATTACACAGACATCACACATACATCACACAGGCATTACACAGACATCACACAGACATTACACATACATTACACAGACATCACACATACATTACACAGACATCACACATACATCACACAGACAGTACACATACATCACACATACATCACACAGACATCACACATACATCACACAGACATCACACAGACAGCACACATACATCACACATACATCACACAGACATCACACAGACATCACACAGACATCACACATACATCACACAGACATCACACAGACATTACACAGACATCACACATACATCACACAGACATCACACATACATCACACATACATCACACAGACATCACACAGACATTATACATACATCACACATACATCACACAGACATCACACATACATCACACATACATTACACAGACATCACACAGACATTACACAGACATTACACAGACATCACACATACATTACACAGACATCACACATACATCACACAGACAGTACACAGACATCACACAGACATCACACAGACATCACACATACATCACACAGACATCACACAGACAGCACACATACATCACACATACATCACACAGACATCACACAGACATCACACAGACATCACACTGACATCACACATACATCACACAGACATCACACAGACATACACAACATACACAGACATCACACATACATCACACAGACATCACACATACATCACACATACATCACACAGACATCACACAGACATTACACAGACATCACACACATCACACAGACATCACACATACATCACACAGACATCACGCATACATCACACAGACATCACACAGACATCACACAGACAATACACAGACAATACACAGACATCACACAGACATCACACAGACATTACACAGACATCACACATACATCACACATACATCACACATACATCACACATACATCACACAGACATCACACAGACATCACACAGACATTACACATACATCACACATACATCACACATACATCACACATACATCACACAGACATCACACATACATTACACAGACATCACACATACATCACACAGACATCACACATACATCACACATGCATACACACATTACACATACATCACGCATATATCACACAGGCATTACACAGACATCACACAGACAGTACACAGACATCACACATACATCACACAGACATTACACAGACATTACACAGACATCACACATACATTACACAGACATCACACATACATCACACAGACAGTACACAGACATCACACAGACATCACACAGACATCACACAGACATCACACATACATCACACATACATCACACAGACAGCACACATACATCACACATACATCACACAGACATCACACAGACATCACACAGACATCACACAGACATCACACATACATCACACAGACATCACACAGACATTACACAGACATCACACATACATCACACAGACATCACACATACATCACACATACATCACACAGACATCACACAGACATCACACAGACATCACACACATCACACAGACATCACACATACATCACACAGACATCACACATACATCACACAGACATCACACAGACATCACACATACATCACACAGACATCACACAGACATTACACAGACATCACACACATCACACAGACATCACACATACATCACACAGACATTACGCATACATCACACAGACATCACACAGACATCACACAGACAATACACAGACAATACACAGACATCACACAGACATCACACAGACATTACACATACATCACACATACATCACACATACATCACACATACATCACACATATATCACACAGACATCACACATACATTACACATACATCACACATACATTACACATACATTACACATACATCACACATATATTACATTACAAGACATTACACAGACATTACACATACATCACACATACATCACACATACATCACACAGACATCACACATACATTACACAGACATCACACATACATCACACATACATTACACATACATCACACATACATTACACATACATTACACATACATCACACATATATTACATTACACAGATATTACACAGACATCACACAGACATCACACATACATCACACATGCATTACACATACATCACGCATATATCACACAGGCATTACACAGACATCACACAGACAGTACACAGACATCACACATACATCACACAGACATTACACATACATTACACAGACATCACACAGACATTACACAGACATCACACATACATCACACAGACAGTACACAGACATCACACAGACATCACACAGACATCACACATACATCACACAGACATCACACAGACAACACACATACATCACACATACATCACACAGACATCACACAGACATCACACAGACATCACACAGACATCACACAGACATCACACATACATCACACAGACATCACACAGACATTACACAGACATCACACATACATCACACAGACATCACACATACATCACACATACATCACACAGACATCACACAGACATTACACAGACATCACACACATCACACAGACATCACACATACATCACACAGACATCACGCATACATCACACATACATCACACAGACATCACACAGACAATACACAGACAATACACATACATCACACAGACATCACACAGACATTACACAGACATCACACATACATCACACATACATCACACATACATCACACATACATCACACATACATCACACATACATCACACATACATCACACATACATCACACAGACATCACACAGACATCACACAGACATCACACAGACATTACACAGACATCACACATACATCACACAGACATTACACATACATCACACAGACATTACACAGACATCACACAGACATTACACAGACATCACACATACATTACACAGACATCACACATACATCACACAGACAGTGCACAGACATCACACAGACATCACACAGACATCACACATACATCACACAGACATCACACATACATCACACATACATCACACATACATTACACATACATCACACATACATTACACATACATCACACATACATTACACATACATCACACATATATTACATTACACATACATCACACATACATCACACATACATCACACATACATCACACATACATCACACATACATCACACATACATTACACATACATCACACATACATTACACATACATCACACATATATTACATTACACATACATTACACAGACCTTACACATACATCACTAACATACATCACACATACATCACACAGACATCACACATGCATTACACATACATCACACATATATCACACAGGCATTACACAGACATCACACAGACAGTACACAGATATCACACATACATCACACAGACATCACACAGACATCACACATACATCACACATACATCACACAGACATCACACATACATCACACAGACATCACACATACATCACACATACATCACACATACATCACACAGACATCACACATACATTACACATACATTACACAGACATCACACAGGCAATACACAGACATTACACAGACATTACACATACATCACACATACATCACACATACATCACACATACATCACACATACATTACACAGACATCACACATACATCACACAGACATTACACAGACATCACACATACATTACACATACATCACACATACATCACACATACATCACACAGACATCACACATACATCACACATACATAAACAGACATCACACAGGCAATACACAGACATTACACAGACATTACACATACATCACACATACATCACACATACATCACACATACATTACACAGACATCACACATACATCACACATACATTACACAGACATCACACATACATTACACAGACATCACACATACATCACACAGGCATTACACAGACATCACACAGACATTACACATACATTACACAGACATCACACATACATTACACAGACATCACACATACATCACACAGACAGTACACATACATCACACAGACATCACACAGACATCACACATACATCACACAGACATCACACAGACAGCACACATACATCACACATACATCACACAGACATCACACAGACATCACACAGACATCACACATACATCACACAGACATCACACAGACATTACACAGACATCACACATACATCACACAGACATCACACATACATCACACATACATCACACAGACATCACACAGACATTATACATACATCACACATACATCACACAGACATCACACATACATCACACATACATTACACAGACATCACACAGACATTACACAGACATTACACAGACATCACACAGACATTACACAGACATCACACATACATCACACAGACAGTACACAGACATCACACAGACATCACACAGACATCACACATACATCACACAGACATCACACAGACAGCACACATACATCACACATACATCACACAGACATCACACAGACATCACACAGACATCACACTGACATCACACATACATCACACAGACATCACACAGACATTACACAGACATCACACATACATCACACAGACATCACACATACATCACACATACATCACACAGACATCACACAGACATTACACAGACATCACACACATCACACAGACATCACACATACATCACACAGACATCACGCATACATCACACAGACATCACACAGACATCACACAGACAATACACAGACAATACACAGACATCACACAGACATCACACAGACATTACACAGACATCACACATACATCACACATACATCACACATACATCACACATACATCACACAGACATCACACATACATTACACATACATCACACATACATTACACATACATTACACATACATCACACATATATTACATTACAAAGACATTACACAGACATTACACATACATCACACATACATCACACATACATCACACAGACATCACACATACATTACACAGACATCACACATACATCACACATACATTACACATACATCACACATACATTACACATACATTACACATACATCACACATATATTACATTACACAGACATTACACAGACATCACACAGACATCACACATACATCACACATGCATTACACATACATCACGCATATATCACACAGGCATTACACAGACATCACACAGACAGTACACAGACATCACACATACATCACACAGACATTACACAGACATTACACAGACATCACACAGACATTACACAGACATCACACACATCACACAGACATCACACATACATCACACAGACATCACGCATACATCACACAGACATCACACAGACATCACACAAACAATACACAGACAATACACAGACATCACACAGACATCACACAGACATTACACAGACATCACACATACATCACACATACATCACACATACATCACACATACATCACACAGACATCACACATACATTACACATACATCACACATACATTACACATACATTACACATACATCACACATATATTACATTACAAAGACATTACACAGACATTACACATACATCACACATACATCACACATACATCACACAGACATCACACATACATTACACAGACATCACACATACATCACACATACATTACACATACATCACACATACATTACACATACATTACACATACATCACACATATATTACATTACACAGACAGTACACAGACATCACACAGACATCACACATACATCACACATGCATTACACATACATCACGCATATATCACACAGGCATTACACAGACATCACACAGACAGTACACATACATCACACATACATTACACATACATCACACATACATTACACATACATCACACATACATTACACATACATTACATATACATTACACATACATCACACATACATCACACATACATCACACATACATTACACATACATCACACATACATTACACATACATTGCACATACATTACACAGACATCACACACTGGTGCGGGCCGTTGTTCTGGTGCGGGCCGTTGTCTAATGTTGTTAAAACTTGTGGCCCAAACCATTTGCATGTTCATATTATGTATTATATCTGTTTATGCATGACATATATAATAATGATTTGCAATAAAATATGATTAAACTAAAAATGACATCACACATACATCACCCATACATTACACATACATTACACATACATTACACATACATCACACATACATCACACATACATTACACATACATTACACAGACATTACACAGACATTACACATACATCACACATATATAACACATACATCACACATACATCACACATACATCACACATGCATTACACACTCATCACACATATATCACACAGGCAATACACAGGCAGTACACAGACATCACACATACATCACACATACATTACACATACATTACACATACATCACACATACATTACACATACATCACACATATATACATTACACAGACATTACACAGACATTACACATACATCACACATACATCACACATACATCACACATACATCACACATACATCACACATACATCACACATACATTACACATACATCACACATACATTACACATACATCACACATATATTACATTACACATACATTACACAGACCTTACACATACATCACACATACATCACACATACATCACACATACATCACACAGCATTACACATACATCACACATATATCACACAGGCATTACACAGACATCACACAGACACACACAACACACACAGACATCACACAGACATCACACATACATCACACATACATCACACAGACATCACACATACATCACACAGACATCACACAACATCACACAACATCACACATACATCACACAACATCACACATACATTACACATACAACACAACATCACACAACATTACACAACAACACAACACACCATACATACATCACACAACATCACACAGACATTACACATACATCACACATACATCACACAGACATTACACAGACATCACACATACATTACACATACATCACACATACATCACACATACATCACACAACATCACACATACATACACAACAACACAACATACACAACATTACACAACATACACATACATTACATCACACATACATCACACAGACATTACACATACATCACACATACATCACACATACATTACACAGACATCACACATACATTACACAGACATCACACATACATCACACAACATTACACAACATCACACAGACATTACACATACATTACACAACATCACACATACATTACATCACACAGACATCACACATACATCACACAGACATCACACAGACAGCACACATACATCACACATACATCACACAGACATCACACAGACATCACACAGACATCACACATACATCACACAGACATCACACAGACATTACACAGACATCACACATACATCACACAGACATCACACATACATCACACATACATCACACAGACATCACACAGACATTATACATACATCACACATACATCACACAGACATCACACATACATCACACATACATTACACAGACATCACACAGACATTACACAGACATTACACAGACATCACACAGACATTACACAGACATCACACATACATCACACAGACAGTACACAGACATCACACAGACATCACACAGACATCACACATACATCACACAGACATCACACAGACAGCACACATACATCACACATACATCACACAGACATCACACAGACATCACACAGACATCACACAGACATCACACATACATCACACAGACATCACACAGACATTACACAGACATCACACATACATCACACAGACATCACACATACATCACACATACATCACACAGACATCACACAGACATTACACAGACATCACACACATCACACAGACATCACACATACATCACACAGACATCACGCATACATCACACATACATCACACAGACATCACACAGACAATACACAGACAATACACATACATCACACAGACATCACACAGACATTACACAGACATCACACATACATCACACATACATCACACATACATCACACATACATCACACATACATCACACATACATCACACATACATCACACATACATCACACAGACATCACACAGACATCACACAGACATCACACAGACATTACACAGACATCACACATACATCACACAGACATTACACATACATCACACAGACATTACACAGACATCACACAGACATTACACAGACATCACACATACATTACACAGACATCACACATACATCACACAGACAGTGCACAGACATCACACAGACATCACACAGACATCACACATACATCACACAGACATCACACATACATCACACATACATCACACATACATTACACATACATCACACAGACATCACACATACATCACACAGACATCACACAGACATCACACATACATCACACAGACATCACACAGACATCACACAGACATCACACAGACATCACACAGACATCACACAGACATCACACATACATCACACATACATCACACAGACATCACACATACATCACACATACATCACACAGACATCACACAGACATCACACAGACATCACACAGACATCACACATACATCACACAGACATCACACAGACATTACAACACACCACAACACAACACACAACACACACAGACATCACACAGACATCACACAGACATCACACAGACATCACACATACATCACACAGACATCACACAGACATTACACAGACATCACACATACATCACACAGACATCACACATACATCACACATACATCACACAGACATCACACAGACATTACACAGACATCACACACATCACACAGACATCACACATACATCACACAGACATTACGCATACATCACACAGACATCACACAGACATCACACAGACAATACACAGACAATACACAGACATCACACAGACATCACACAGACATTACACATACATCACACATACATCACACATACATCACACATACATCACACATATATCACACAGACATCACACATACATTACACATACATCACACATACATTACACATACATTACACATACATCACACATATATTACATTACACAGACATTACACAGACATTACACATACATCACACATACATCACACATACATCACACAGACATCACACATACATTACACAGACATCACACATACATCACACATACATTACACATACATCACACATACATTACACATACATTACACATACATCACACATATATTACATTACACAGATATTACACAGACATCACACAGACATCACACATACATCACACATGCATTACACATACATCACGCATATATCACACAGGCATTACACAGACATCACACAGACAGTACACAGACATCACACATACATCACACAGACATTACACATACATTACACAGACATCACACAGACATTACACAGACATCACACATACATCACACAGACAGTACACAGACATCACACAGACATCACACAGACATCACACATACATCACACAGACATCACACAGACAACACACATACATCACACATACATCACACAGACATAACACAGACATCACACAGACATCACACAGACATCACACAGACATCACACATACATCACACAGACATCACACAGACATTACACAGACATCACACATACATCACACAGACATCACACATACATCACACATACATCACACAGACATCACACAGACATTACACAGACATCACACACATCACACAGACATCACACATACATCACACAGACATCACGCATACATCACACATACATCACACAGACATCACACAGACAATACACAGACAATACACATACATCACACAGACATCACACAGACATTACACAGACATCACACATACATCACACATACATCACACATACATCACACATACATCACACATACATCACACATACATCACACATACATCACACATACATCACACAGACATCACACAGACATCACACAGACATCACACAGACATTACACAGACATCACACATACATCACACAGACATTACACATACATCACACAGACATTACACAGACATCACACAGACATTACACAGACATCACACATACATTACACAGACATCACACATACATCACACAGACAGTGCACAGACATCACACAGACATCACACAGACATCACACATACATCACACAGACATCACACATACATCACACATACATCACACATACATTACACATACATCACACAGACATCACACATACATCACACAGACATCACACAGACATCACACATACATCACACAGACATCACACAGACATCACACAGACATCACACAGACATCACACAGACATCACACAGACATCACACATACATCACACATACATCACACAGACATCACACATACATCACACATACATCACACAGACATCACACAGACATCACACAGACATCACACAGACATCACACATACATCACACAGACATCACACAGACATTACACAGACATCACACATACATCACACAGACATCACACATACATCACACAGACATCACACATACCTCACACAGGCATCACACAGACATTACACAGACATCACACATACATCACACATACATCACACATACATCACACAGACATCACGCATACATCACACAGACATCACACAAACATCACACAGACAATACACAGACAATACACAGACATCACACAGACATCACACAGACATTACACAGACATCACACATACATCACACAGACATCACACAGACAATACACAGAAAATACACAGACATCACACAGACATCACACAGACATTACATAGACATCACACAGACATCACACATACATCACACATACATCACACAGACATCACACATACATCACACAGACATCACACATACATCACACAGACATCATACATACATCACACAGGCATCACACAGACATTACACAGACATCACACATACATCACACATACATCACACATACATCACACAGACATCACGCATACATCACACAGACATCACACAAACATCACACAGACAATACACAGACAATACACAGACATCACACAGACATCACACAGACATTACACAGACATCACACATACATCACACAGACATCACACAGACAATACACAGAAAATACACAGACATCACACAGACATCACACAGACATTACATAGACATCACACAGACATCACACATACATCACACATACATCACACAGACATCACACATACATCACACAGACATCACACATACATCACACAGACATCACACATACATCACACATTCATCACACATACATCACACATACATCACACAGACATCACACATACATCACACAGACATCACACATACATCACACAGACATCACACATACATCACACATACATCACACAGACATCACACATACATCACACATACATCACACAGACATCACACAGACATCACACAGACATCACACAAACATCACACAGACATCACACAAACATCACACAGACATCACACAGACAATACACAGACAGTACAGACATCATGCAGGCATTACACAGACAGCACACATACATTACACAGACATCACACACACATTACACAGATATCACACAGATATTACACAAACATTACACAGACATCACACAGACATTACATATACATTACACATACATCACACATATATCACACAGGTAATACACAGACATCACACAGGCAATACACATACATCACACAGGCAATACACAGACATCACACAGGCAATACACAGACATCACACAGGCAATACACAGACATCACACAGACATCACACAGACATCACACATACATCACACATACATCACACATACATCAAACAGACATCACACAGACATCACACAGACATCACACAGACATCACACATACATCACACAGACATCACACAGACATTACACAGACATCACACATACATCACACAGACATCACACATACATCACACATACATCACACAGACATCACACAGACATTACACAGACATCACACACATCACACAGACATCACACATACATCACACAGACATCACGCATACATCACACAGACATCACACAGACATCACACAGACAATACACAGACAATACACATACATCACACAGACATCACACAGACATTACACAGACATCACACATACATCACACATACATCACACATACATCACACATACATCACACAGACATCAAACATACATTACACATACATCACACATACATTACACATACATTACACATACATCACACATATATTACATTACACAGACATTACACAGACATTACACATACATCACACATACATCACACATACATCACACAGACATCACACATACATTACACAGACATCACACATACATCACACATACATTACACATACATCACACATACATTACACATACATTACACATACATCACACATATATTACATTACACAGACATTACACATACATCACACAGACATCACACATACATCACACATGCATTACACATACATCACGCATATATCACACAGGCATTACACAGACATCACACAGACAATACACAGACATCACACATACATCACACAGACATCACACAGACATCACACATACATCACACAGACATCACACATACATCACACAGACATCACACATACATCACACATACATCACACATACATCACACATACATCACACATACATCACACATACATCACACATACATCACACATACATCACACAGACATCACACAGACATCACACAGACATCACACAGACATTACACAGACATCACACATACATCACACAGACATTACACATACATCACACAGACATTACACAGACATCACACAGACATTACACAGACATCACACATACATTACACAGACATCACACATACATCACACAGACAGTGCACAGACATCACACAGACATCACACAGACATCACACATACATCACACAGACATCACACATACATCCACATACATCACACATACATTACACATACATCACACAGACATCACACATACATCACACAGACATCACACAGACATCACACATACATCACACAGACATCACACAGACATCACACAGACATCACACAGACATCACACAGACATCACACAGACATCACACATACATCACACATACATCACACAGACATCACACATACATCACACATACATCACACAGACATCACACAGACATCACACAGACATCACACAGACATCACACATACATCACACATACATCACACAGACATCAACAAGACATCACACAGACATCACACATACATCACACAGACATCACACATACATCACACAGACATCACACATACATCACACAGGCATCACACAGACATTACACAGACATCACACATACATCACACATACATCACACATACATCACACAGACATCACGCATACATCACACAGACATCACACAAACATCACACAGACAATACACAGACAATACACAGACATCACACAGACATCACACAGACATTACACAGACATCACACATACATCACACAGACATCACACAGACAATACACAGACAATACACAGACATCACACAGACATCACACAGACATTACATAGACATCACACAGACATCACACATACATCACACATACATCACACAGACATCACACATACATCACACAGACATCACACATACATCACACAGACATCACACATACATCACACATTCATCACACATACATCACACATACATCACACAGACATCACACATACATTACACAGACATCACACATACATCACACAGACATCACACATACATCACACATACATCACACAGACATCACACATACATCACACATACATCACACAGACATCACACAGACATCACACAGACATCACACAAACATCACACAGACATCACACAAACATCACACAGACATCACACAGACAATACACAGACAGTACAGACATCATGCAGGCATTACACAGACAGCACACATACATTACACAGACATCACACACACATTACACAGATATCACACAGATATTACACAAACATTACACAGACATCACACAGACATTACATATACATTACACATACATCACACATATATCACACAGGCAATACACAGACATCACACAGGCAATACACATACATCACACAGGCAATACACAGACATCACACAGGCAATACACAGACATCACACAGGCAATACACAGACATCACACAGACATCACACAGGCAATACACATACATCACACAGGCAATACACAGACATTACACAGACATCACACAGGCAATACACAGACATCACACAGGCAATACACAAACATCACACAGACATCACACAGGCAATACACAGACAATACACATACATCACACAGGCAATACACATACATCACACAGGCAATACACAGACATCACACAGGCAATACACAGACATTACACAGACATCACACAGGCAATACACAGACATCACACAGGCAATACACAGACATTACACAGACATCACACAGGCAATACACAGACATCACACAGGCAATACACAGACATTACACAGACATCACACAGGCAATACACAGACATCACACAGGCATCACACAGACAGTACACAGACATTACATACATTACACAGGCAATACACAGACATCACACAGGCAATACACAGACATCACACAGACATCACACAGGCAATACACAGACATCACACAGGCAATACACAGACATTACACAGACATCACACAGGCAATACACAGACATCACACAGGCAATACACAGACATCACACAGACATCACACAGGCAATACACAGATAATACACAGACATCACACAGGCAATACACAGACATCACACACGCAATACACAGACATCACACAGGCAATACACAGACATTACACAGACATCACACAGGCAATACACAGACATCACACAGGCAATACACAGACATTACACAGACATCACACAGGCAATACACAGACATCACACAGGCAATACACAGACATTACACAGACATCACACAGGCAATACACAGACATCACACAGGTATCACACAGACAGTACACAGACATTACATACATTACACAGGCAGTACACAGACATCACACAGGCATCACACAGACAGTACACAGACATTACATACATTACACAGGCAGTACACAGACATCACACAGGCAGTACACAGACATCACACAGACAATACACAGACATCACACAGGCAATACACAGACATCACACAGGCATCACACAGACAGTACACAGACATTACATACATTACACAGGCAGTACACAGACATCACACAGGCATCACACAGACAGTACACAGACATTACATACATTACACAGACAGTACACAGACATTACCCATAATTTTTATTACACACTTTTTGTGAAAACCCTTTTTTTTCGATTTTGAACTCTATTTTGTGAATGATGTTGTAGAAAAGAGAAGAATTGGTGAACGAGAAGGACCTGAAAGCATTTGTACCAATCATGGAGCACAAGAGGAATGACACACTGAAGAACAAGGAGCAGGCTCTGACAGTCATTGATAGGACCTTGCTCAAATGTTACCTCCAGGTACGATGTGCATAGTGCAGATTATTTCTAGTAACCTTTTTGTCTCGCCCGCAAAGCGAAAGCATTCACTTTTCTAGTGATGGTTGTTGTGTTCTGTCCAGATGACCAGTGACTAGACGGGGCCTTAACAGAAACAACCATGCTACCTTTATATATGTGTTTATTGTACAGATACTTAGACATAGCTAACCTATATAATATCATACAGTACGGTATATTACTGTCCGATTAGCATAGTGGTTAAAGCGCTCACTTCTCACCAATACAACCCTGGTTCGATCCTCGGACCGGGGAGTATGTGAGATGGTACGGTGGTCGCCAGATCAGACAGGTGGGTATTCTCCGGGTACTCCGGTTTCATCCCACACGAATGACCATATTTACGCTTTCATCCGCGCCAATGAGAGTGACTAATATAAGTTGTTAAAACTTGCTTCGGAATCGTTGTAAAATAAATAAAGTTTAAACTTATATTACTGTGAGTAACATAACATGGACATATTAGATATAGAACATGAATAGGTACATACATTTTCTTTTATAACTTACAATGTGTTAGCAGGATTGATAAGAAAGTATAGATTACTTATGTAGATCCCTATTTTCCATATAAGTTTGAGAGAGAGCATCTGGCAACCCCTCGTTCCGGCAATCTACCCCTGATCAATGGCTTTATTATATAATAAATATACTATTAATATTCTGTTTGGGAAAAATGACGTGCGCCGGAATTGGCTAAAGGAAGCACAGATTTGGCTAAACAAAATTGGCTACACTGACCAGAATGCAAGTTGTGGCATGACCATTGCTTAGTTGTAACCATCTACAGTTTGAATTGCAGATAAACAAATTTAATAGCAGGCACACTGACCAGAATGCAAGTTGTAGCATGACCATTGCTTAGTTG
>JABXNX010003895.1:0-20485 GCA_014843695.1 Archivesica marissinica
GCCCGGACATCAATAACAGGTAACCATCGTTGCCCAGACATCAATAACAGGTAACCCTTGTTGCCCAGACATCAATAACAGGTAACCCTCGTTGCCCAGACATCAATAACAGGTAACCCTTGTTGCCCAGACATCAATAACAGGTAACCCTCGTTGCCCAGACATCAATAACAGGTAACCCTCGTTGCCAAGACATAACAGGTAACCCTCGTTGCCCAGACATCAATAACAGGTAACCCTTGTTGCCCAGACATCAATAACAGGTAACCATCGTTGCCCAGACATCAATAACAGGTAACCTCGTTGCCCAGACATCAATAACAGGTAACCCTCGTTGCCCAGACATCAATAACAGGTAACCATCGTTGCCCGGACATCAATAACAGGTAACCTTCGTTGCCCGGACACCAATAACAGGTAATCCTTGTTGCCCAGACATCAATAACAGGTAACAATCGTTGCCCAGACATCAATAACAGATAACCCTTGTTGCCCAGACATCAATAACAGGTAACCCTCGTTGCCCAGACATCAATAACAGGTAACCTTCGTTGCCCGGACACCAATAACAGGTAACCCTTGTTGCCCAGACATCAATAACCGGTAACCATCGTTGCCCAGACATCAATAACAGGTAACCCTTGTTGCCCAGACATCAATAACAGGTAACCCTCGTTGCCCAGACATCAATAACAGGTAACCCTTGTTGCCCAGACATCAATAACAGGTAACCCTTGTTGCCCAGACATCAATAACAGGTAACCCTCGTTGCCCGGACATCAATAACAGGTAACCCTCATTGCCCGGACATCAATAACAGGTAACCCTCGTTGCCCAGACATCAATAACAGGTAACCATCGTTGCCCAGACATCAATAACAGGTAACCTTCGTTGCCCGGACACAATAACAGGTAATCCTTGTGCCCAGACATCAATAACAGGTAACCATCGTTGCCCAGACATCAATAACAGGTAACCATCGTTGCCCGGACATCAATAACAGGTAACCTTCGTTGCCCAAACATCAATAACAGGTAACCCTCGTTGCCCAGACATAACAGGTAACCCTTGTTGCCCGGACATCAATAACAGGTAACCCTCGTTGCCCGGACATCAATAACAGGTAACCCTTGTTGCCCAGACATCAATAACAGGTAACCATCGTTGCCCAGACATCAATAACAGGTAACCCTTGTTGCCCAGACATCAATAACAGGTAACCCTCGTTGCCCAGACATCAATAACAGGTAACCCTTGTTGCCCAGACATCAATAACAGGTAACCCTTGTTGCCCAGACATCAATAACAGGTAACCATTGTTGCCCGGACATCAATAACAGGTAACCCTCGTTTCCCGGACATCAATAACAGGTAACCCTCGTTGCCCAGACATCAATAACAGGTAACCCTCGTTGCCCAGACAAAACAGGTAACCTCGTTGCCCAGACATCAATAACAGGTAACCCTCGTTGCCCAGATCAATAACAGGTAACCCTGTTGCCCAGACATCAATAACAGGTAACCTTGTTGCCCAGACATCAATAACAGGTAACCCTCGTTGCCCAGACATAACAGGTAACCCCGTTGCCCAGACATCAATAACAGGTAACCCTCGTTGCCCAGACATCAATAACAGGTAACCCTCGTTGCCCAGACATCAATAACAGGTAACCCTCGTTGCCCAGACATCAATAACAGGTAACCCTCGTTGCCCAGACATCAATAACAGGTAACCCTCGTTGCCCAGACATCAATAACAGGTAACCTCGTTGCCCAGACATCAATAACAGGTAACCTCGTTGCCCAGACATCAATAACAGGTAACCCTCGTTGCCCAGACATCAATAACAGGTAACCTTCGTTGCCCGGACACCAATAACAGGTAATCCTTGTTGCCCAGACATCAATAACAGGTAACCCTCGTTGCCCAGACATCAATAACAGGTAACCCTCGTTGCCCAGACATCAATAACAGGTAACCCTTGTTGCCCAGACATCAATAACAGGTAACCCTCGTTGCCCAGACATCAATAACAGGTAACCCTCGTTGCCCAGACATCAATAACAGGTAACCATCGTTGCCCAGACATCAATAACAGGTAACCATCGTTGCCCAGACATCAATAACAGGTAACCCTCGTTGCCCAGACATCAATAACAGGTAACCCTCGTTGCCCAGACATCAATAACAGGTAACCATCGTTGCCCAGACATCAATAACAGGTAACCCTCGTTGCCCAGACATCAATAACAGGTAACCATCGTTGCCCAGACATCAATAACAGGTAACCCTCGTTGCCCAGACATCAATAACAGGTAACCATCGTTGCCCAGACATCAATAACAGGTAACCTTCGTTGCCCGGACACCAATAACAGGTAATCCTTGTTGCCCAGACATCAATAACAGGTAACCCTTGTTGCCCAGACATCAATAACAGGTAACCCTCGTTGCCCAGACATCAATAACAGGTAACCCTCGTTGCCCAGACATCAATAACAGGTAACCATCGTTGCCCAGACATCAATAACAGGTAACCATCGTTGCCCAGACATCAATAACAGGTAACCCTCGTTGCCCAGACATCAATAACAGGTAACCCTCGTTGCCCAGACATCAATAACAGGTAACCATCGTTGCCCAGACATCAATAACAGGTAACCCTCGTTGCCCAGACATCAATAACAGGTAACCCTCGTTGCCCAGACATCAATAACAGGTAACCATCGTTGCCCAGACATCAATAACAGGTAACCCTTGTTGCCCAGACATCAATAACAGGTAACCATCGTTGCCCAGACATCAATAACAGGTAACCCTTGTTGCCCAGACATCAATAACAGGTAACCCTCGTTGCCCAGACATCAATAACAGGTAACCCTCGTTGCCCAGACATCAAACAGGTAACCCTCGTTGCCAATAACAGGTAACCCTCGTTGCCCAGACATCAATAACAGGTAACCCTTGTTGCCCAGACATCAATAACAGGTAACCCTGTTGCCCAGACATCAATAACAGGTAACCCTCGTTGCCCAGATCAATAACAGGTAACCCTCGTTGCCCAGACATCAATAACAGGTAACCCTCGTTGCCCAGACATCAATAACAGGTAACCTCGTTGCCCAGACATCAATAACAGGTAACCCTCGTTGCCCAGACATCAATAACAGGTAACCCTCGTTGCCCAGACATCAATAACAGGTAACCCTCGTTGCCCAGACATCAATAACAGGTAACCCTCGTTGCCCAGACATCAATAACAGGTAACCCTCGTTGCCCAGACATCAATAACAGGTAACCATCGTTGCCCAGACATCAATAACAGGTAACCTTCGTTGCCCGGACACCAATAACAGGTAACCCTTGTTGCCCAGACATCAATAACAGGTAACCATCGTTGCCCAGACATCAATAACAGGTAACCCTTGTTGCCCAGACATCAATAACAGGTAACCCTCGTTGCCCAGACATCAATAACAGGTAACCCTCGTTGCCCA
This sequence comes from Archivesica marissinica, assembly GCA_014843695.1. NCBI lineage: Eukaryota > Metazoa > Mollusca > Bivalvia > Venerida > Vesicomyidae > Archivesica > Archivesica marissinica. The sequence goes on from JABXNX010003895.1 coordinate 3,499, forward strand.
GACATAACAGGTAACCCTCGTTGCCCAGACATCAATAACAGGTAACCCTCGTTGCCCAGACATCAATAACAGGTAACCTTCGTTGCCCAAACATCAATAACAGGTAACCCTCGTTGCCCAGACATAACAGGTAACCCTTGTTGCCCGGACATCAATAACAGGTAACCCTCGTTGCCCGGACATCAATAACAGGTAACCCTTGTTGCCCAGACATCAATAACAGGTAACCCTCGTTGCCCAGACATCAATAACAGGTAACCCTTGTTGCCCAGACATCAATAACAGGTAACCCTCGTTGCCCAGACATCAATAACAGGTAACCCTTGTTGCCCAGACATCAATAACAGGTAACCCTCGTTGCCCAGACATCAATAACAGGTAACCCTCGTTGCCCGGACATCAATAACAGGTAACCCTCATTGCCCAGACATAACAGGTAACCTTCGTTGCCCAAACATCAATAACAGGTAACCCTCGTTGCCCAGACATAACAGGTAACCCTTGTTGCCCGGACATCAATAACAGGTAACCCTTGTTGCCCGGACATCAATAACAGGTAACCCTCGTTTCCCAGACATAACAGGTAACCCTCATTGCCCAGACATCAATAACAGGTAACCCTCGTTGCCCAGACATCAATAACAGGTAACCCTCGTTGCCCAGACATCAATAACAGGTAACCCTCGTTGCCCAGACATCAATAACAGGTAACCCTCGTTGCCCAGACATAACAGGTAACCTCGTTGCCCAGACATCAATAACAGGTAACCCCGTTGCCCAGACATCAATAACAGGTAACCCTCGTTGCCCAGACATCAATAACAGGTAACCTCGTTGCCCAGACATCAATAACAGGTAACCCTCGTTGCCCAGACATCAATAACAGGTAACCTGTTGCCCAGACATCAATAACAGGTAACCCTCGTTGCCCAGACATCAATAACAGGTAACCCTTGTTGCCCAGACATCAATAACAGGTAACCCTCGTTGCCCAGACATCAATAACAGGTAACCCTCGTTGCCCAGACATCAATAACAGGTAACCCTCGTTGCCCAGACATCAATAACAGGTAACCCTCGTTGCCCAGACATCAATAACAGGTAACCCTTGTTGCCCAGACATCAATAACAGGTAACCCTTGTTGCCCAGACATCAATAACAGGTAACCCTCGTTGCCCGGACATCAATAACAGGTAACCCTCGTTGCCCGGACATCAATAACAGGTAACCCTCATTGCCCAGACATAACAGGTAACCTTCGTTGCCCAAACATCAATAACAGGTAACCCTCGTTGCCCAGACATAACAGGTAACCCTTGTTGCCCGGACATCAATAACAGGTAACCCTTGTTGCCCGGACATCAATAACAGGTAACCCTCGTTTCCCAGACATAACAGGTAACCCTCATTGCCCAGACATCAATAACAGGTAACCCTCGTTGCCCAGACATCAATAACAGGTAACCCTCGTTGCCCAGACATCAATAACAGGTAACCCTCGTTGCCCAGACATCAATAACAGGTAACCCTGTTGCCCGGACATCAATAACAGGTAACCTTCGTTGCCCGGACATCAATAACAGGTAACCTTCGTTGCCCGGACATCAATAACAGGTAACCTTCGTTGCCCGGACATCAATAACAGGTAACCATCGTTGCCCGGACATCAATAACAGGTAACCATCGTTGCCCGGACATCAATAACAGGTAACCATCGTTGCCCAGACATCAATAACAGGTAACCATCGTTGCCCGGACATCAATAACAGGTAACCATCGTTGCCCGGACATCAATAACAGATAACCCTTGTTGCCCAGACATCAATAACAGGTAACCCTCGTTGCCCAGACATCAATAACAGGTAACCCTTGTTGCCCAGACATCAATAACAGGTAACCCTCGTTGCCCAGACATCAATAACAGGTAACCCTCATTACCAAGACATAACAGGTAACCCTTATTGCCCAGACATCAATAACAGGTAACCCTTGTTGCCCAGACATCAATAACAGGTAACCATCGTTGCCCAGACATCAATAACAGGTAACCATCGTTGCCCTGACATCAATAACAGGTAACCATCGTTGCCCGGACATCAATAACAGGTAACCATCGTTGCCCGGACATCAATAACAGATAACCCTTGTTGCCCAGACATCAATAACAGGTAACCCTCGTTGCCCAGAAATCAATAACAGGTAACCCTTGTTGCCCAGACATCAATAACAGGTAACCCTCGTTGCCCAGACATCAATAACAGGTAACCCTCATTACCAAGACATAACAGGTAACCCTCATTGCCCAGACATCAATAACAGGTAACCCTTGTTGCCCAGACATCAATAACAGGTAACCCTCGTTGCCCAGACATCAATAACAGGTAACCATCGTTGCCCGGACATCAATAACAGGTAACCTTCGTTGCCCGGACACCAATAACAGGTAATCCTTGTTGCCCAGACATCAATAACAGGTAACAATCGTTGCCCAGACATCAATAACAGATAACCCTTGTTGCCCAGACATCAATAACAGGTAATCCTCGTTGCCCAGACATCAATAACAGGTAACCTTCGTTGCCCGGACACCAATAACAGGTAACCCTTGTTGCCCAGACATCAATAACCGGTAACCATCGTTGCCCAGACATCAATAACAGGTAACCCTTGTTGCCCAGACATCAATAACAGGTAACCCTCGTTGCCCAGACATCAATAACAGGTAACCCTTGTTGCCCAGACATCAATAACAGGTAACCCTTGTTGCCCAGACATCAATAACAGGTAACCCTCGTTTCCCGGACATCAATAACAGGTAACCCTCATTGCCCGGACATCAATAACAGGTAACCCTCATTGCCCAGACATAACAGGTAACCTTCGTTGCCCAAACATCAATAACAGGTAACCCTCGTTGCCCAGACATAACAGGTAACCCTTGTTGCCCGGACATCAATAACAGGTCACCCTTGTTGCCAGGACATCAATAACAGGTAACCCTCGTTTCCCAGATATAACAGGTAACCCTCATTGCCCAGACATCAATAACAGCTAACCCTCGTTGCCCAGACATCAATAACAGGTAACCCTCGTTGCCCAGACATCAATAACAGGTAACCTTCGTTGCCCAGACATCAATAACAGGTAACCTTGTTGCCCAGACATCAATAACAGGTAACCATCGTTGCCCAGACATCAATAACAGGTAACCCTCGTTGCCCAGACATCAATAACAGGTAACCCTCGTTGCCCAGACATCAATAACAGGTAACCCTCGTTGCCCAGACATCAATAACAGGTAACCCTCGTTGCCCAGACATCAATAACAGGTAACCCTCGTTGCCCAGACATCAATAACAGGTAACCTTCGTTGCCCAGACATCAATAACAGGTAACCCTCGTTGCCCAGACATAACAGGTAACCCTTGTTGCCCAGACATCAATAACAGGTAACCCTCGTTGCCCAGACATCAATAACAGGTAACCCTCGTTGCCCAGACATCAATAACAGGTAACCCTCGTTGCCCAGACATCAATAACAGGTAACCCTCGTTGCCAAGACATAACAGGTAACCCTCATTGCCCAGACATCAATAACAGGTAACCCTCGTTGCCCAGACATCAATAACAGGTAACCTTCGTTGCCCAAACATCAATAACAGGTAACCCTCGTTGCCCAGACATAACAGGTAACCCTTGTTGCCCGGACATCAATAACAGGTAACCCTCGTTGCCCGGACATCAATAACAGGTAACCCTTGTTGCCCAGACATCAATAACCGGTAACCATCGTTGCCCAGACATCAATAACAGGTAACCCTTGTTGCCCAGACATCAATAACAGGTAACCCTCGTTGCCCAGACATCAATAACAGGTAAACCTTGTTGCCCAGACATCAATAACAGGTAACCCTTGTTGCCCAGACATCAATAACAGGTAACCATTGTTGCCCGGACATCAATAACAGGTAACCCTCGTTTCCCGGACATCAATAACAGGTAACCCTCATTGCCCGGACATCAATAACAGGTAACCCTCATTGCCCAGACATAACAGGTAACCCTCGTTGCCCAGACATAACAGGTAACCATCGTTGCCCGGACATCAATAACAGATAACCCTTGTTGCCCAGACATCAATAACAGGTAACCCTCGTTGCCCAGACATCAATAACAGGTAACCCTTGTTGCCCAGACATCAATAACAGGTAACCTTCGTTGCCCAGACATCAATAACAGGTAACCCTCATTACCAAGACATAACAGGTAACCCTCATTGCCCAGACATCAATAACAGGTAACCCTTGTTGCCCAGACATCAATAACAGGTAACCCTCGTTGCCCAGACATCAATAACAGGTAACCATCGTTGCCCGGACATCAATAACAGGTAACCTTCGTTGCCCGGACACCAATAACAGGTAATCCTTGTTGCCCAGACATCAATAACAGGTAACCATCGTTGCCCAGACATCAATAACAGGTAACCCTTGTTGCCCAGACATCAATAACAGGTAACCCTCGTTGCCCAGACATCAATAACAGGTAACCTTCGTTGCCCGGACATCAATAACAGGTAACCCTTGTTGCCCAGACATCAATAACAGGTAACCATCGTTGCCCAGACATCAATAACAGGTAACCCTTGTTGCCCAGACATCAATAACAGGTAACCCTCGTTGCCCAGACATCAATAACAGGTAACCCTTGTTGCCCAGACATCAATAACAGGTAACCCTCGTTGCCCAGACATCAATAACAGGTAACCCTCGTTGCCCGGACATCAATAACAGGTAACCCTCGTTGCCCGGACATCAATAACAGGTAACCCTCATTGCCCAGACATAAGGTAACCTCGTTGCCCAAACATCAATAACAGGTAACCTCGTTGCCCAGACATAAAAACAAAACCCTCATTGCCCAGACATCATAACAGTAACCCTCGTTCCACATAACAGGTAACCCTCGTGCCCAGACATCAATAACAGGTAACCCTTGTTGCCCAGACATCAATAACAGGTAACCTTCGTTGCCCAGACATCAATAACAGGTAACCATCGTTGCCCAGACATCAATAACAGGTAACCCTCGTTGCCCAGACATCAATAACAGGTAACCCTCGTTGCCCAGACATCAATAACAGGTAACCCTCGTTGCCCAGACATCAATAACAGGTAACCATCGTTGCCCAGACATCAATAACAGGTAACCTTCGTTGCCCGGACACAAATAACAGGTAATCCTTGTTGCCCAGACATCAATAACCGGTAACAATCGTTGCCCAGACATCAATAACAGATAACCCTCATTGCCCAGACATCAATAACAGGTAATCCTCGTTGCCCAGGCATCAATAACAGGTAACCCTTGTTGCCCAAACATCAATAACAGGAAACCCTCGTTGCCCAGACATCAATAACAGGTAACCCTCGTTGCCAAGACATAACAGGTAACCCTCATTGCCCAGACATCAATAACAGGTAACCCTTGTTGCCCAGACATCAATAACAGGTAACCTTCGTTGCCCAAACATCAATAACAGGTAACCCTCGTTGCCCAGACATCAATAACAGGTAACCCTTATTACCAAGACATAACAGGTAACCCTCATTGCCCAGACATCAATAACAGGTAACCCTTGTTGCCCAGACATCAAAAACTGGTAACCCTCGTTGCCCAGACATCAATAACAGGTAACCATCGTTGCCCGGACATCAATAACAGGTAACCTTCGTTGCCCGGACACCAATAACAGGTAATCCTTGTTGCCCAGACATCAATAACAGGTAACAATCGTTGCCCAGACATCAATAACAGATAACCCTTGTTGCCCAGACATCAATAACAGGTAATCCTCGTTGCCCAGACATCAATAACAGGTAACCTTCATTGCCCGGACACCAATAACAGGTAACCCTTGTTGCCCAGACATCAATAACCGGTAACCATCGTTGCCCAGACATCAATAACAGGTAACCCTTGTTGCCCAGACATCAATAACAGGTAACCCTCGTTGCCCAGACATCAATAACAGGTAACCCTTGTTGCCCAGACATCAATAACAGGTAACCCTTGTTGCCCAGACATCAATAACAGGTAACCCTCGTTTCCCGGACATCAATAACAGGTAACCCTCATTGCCCGGACATCAATAACAGGTAACCCTCATTGCACAGACATAACAGGTAACCTTCGTTGCCCAAACATCAATAAAAGGTAACCCTCGTTGCCCAGACATAACAGGTAACCCTTGTTGCCCGGACATCAATAACAGGTCACCCTTGTTGCCAGGACATCAATAACAGGTAACCCTCGTTTCCCAGATATAACAGGTAACCCTCATTGCCCAGACATCAATAACAGCTAACCCTCGTTGCCCAGACACAAATAACAGGTAACCCTCGTTGCCCAGACATCAATAACAGGTAACCATCGTTGCCCAGACATCAATAACAGGTAACCCTCGTTGCCCAGACATCAATAACAGGTAACCCTCGTTGCCCAGACATCAATAACAGGTAACCCTCGTTGCCCAGACATCAATAACAGGTAACACCTCGTTGCCCAGACATCAATAACAGGTAACCCTTGTTGCCCAGACATCAATAACAGGTAACCCTTGTTGCCCAGACATCAATAACAGGTAACCCTCGTTTCCCGGACATCAATAACAGGTAACCCTCATTGCCCGGACATCAATAACAGGTAACCCTCATTGCCCAGACATAACAGGTAACCTTCGTTGCCCAAACATCAATAACAGGTAACCCTCGTTGCCCAGACATAACAGGTAACCCTTGTTGCCCGGACATCAATAACAGGTCACCCTTGTTGCCAGGACATCAATAACAGGTAACCCTCGTTTCCCAGATATAACAGGTAACCCTCATTGCCCAGACATCAATAACAGCTAACCCTCGTTGCCCAGACACCAATAACAGGTAACCCTCGTTGCCCAGACATCAATAACAGGTAACCCTTGTTGCCCAGACATGAATAACAGGTAACCTTCGTTGCCCAGACATCAATAACAGGTAACCATCGTTGCCCAGACATCAATAACAGGTAACCCTCGTTGCCCAGACATCAATAACAGGTAACCCTCGTTGCCCAGACATCAATAACAGGTAACCCTCGTTGCCCAGACATCAATAACAGGTAACCATCGTTGCCCAGACATCAATAACAGGTAACCTTCGTTGCCCGGACACCAATAACAGGTAATCCTTGTTGCCCAGACATCAATAACAGGTAACAATCGTTGCCCAGACATCAATAACAGATAACCCTTGTTGCCCAGACATCAATAACAGGTAATCCTCGTTGCCCAGGCATCAATAACAGGTAACCCTTGTTGCCCAAACATCAATAACAGGAAACCCTCGTTGCCCAGACATCAATAACAGGTAACCCTCGTTGCCAAGACATAACAGGTAACCCTCATTGCCCAGACATCAATAACAGGTAACCCTTGTTGCCCAGACATCAATAACAGGTAACCTTCGTTGCCCAAACATCAATAACAGGTAACCCTCGTTGCCCAGACATAACAGGTAACCCTTGTTGCCCGGACATCAATAACAGGTAACCCTCGTTGCCCGGACATCAATAACAGGTAACCCTTGTTGCCCAGACATCAATAACCGGTAACCATCGTTGCCCAGACATCAATAACAGGTAACCCTTGTTGCCCAGACATCAATAACAGGTAACCCTCGTTGCCCAGACATCAATAACAGGTAACCCTTGTTGCCCAGACATCAATAACAGGTAACCCTTGTTGCCCAGACATCAATAACAGGTAACCATTGTTGCCCGGACATCAATAACAGGTAACCCTCGTTTCCCGGACATCAATAACAGGTAACCCTCATTGCCCGGACATCAATAACAGGTAACCCTCATTGCCCAGACATAACAGGTAACCTTCGTTGCCCAAACATCAATAACAGGTAACCCTCGTTGCCCAGACATAACAGGTAACCATCGTTGCCCGGACATCAATAACAGATAACCCTTGTTGCCCAGACATCAATAACAGGTAACCCTCGTTGCCCAGAAATCAATAACAGGTAACCCTTGTTGCCCAGACATCAATAACAGGTAACCCTCGTTGCCCAGACATCAATAACAGGTAACCCTCATTACCAAGACATAACAGGTAACCCTCATTGCCCAGACATCAATAACAGGTAACCCTTGTTGCCCAGACATCAATAACAGGTAACCCTCGTTGCCCAGACATCAATAACAGGTAACCATCGTTGCCCGGACATCAATAACAGGTAACCTTCGTTGCCCGGACACCAATAACAGGTAATCCTTGTTGCCCAGACATCAATAACAGGTAACAATCGTTGCCCAGACATCAATAACAGATAACCCTTGTTGCCCAGACATCAATAACAGGTAATCCTCGTTGCCCAGACATCAATAACAGGTAACCTTCGTTGCCCGGACACCAATAACAGGTAACCCTTGTTGCCCAGACATCAATAACCGGTAACCATCGTTGCCCAGACATCAATAACAGGTAACCCTTGTTGCCCAGACATCAATAACAGGTAACCCTCGTTGCCCAGACATCAATAACAGGTAACCCTTGTTGCCCAGACATCAATAACAGGTAACCCTTGTTGCCCAGACATCAATAACAGGTAACCCTCGTTTCCCGGACATCAATAACAGGTAACCCTCATTGCCCGGACATCAATAACAGGTAACCCTCATTGCCCAGACATAACAGGTAACCTTCGTTGCCCAAACATCAATAACAGGTAACCCTCGTTGCCCAGACATAACAGGTAACCCTTGTTGCCCGGACATCAATAACAGGTCACCCTTGTTGCCAGGACATCAATAACAGGTAACCCTCGTTTCCCAGATATAACAGGTAACCCTCATTGCCCAGACATCAATAACAGCTAACCCTCGTTGCCCAGACACCAATAACAGGTAACCCTCGTTGCCCAGACATCAATAACAGGTAACCCTTGTTGCCCAGACATGAATAACAGGTAACCTTCGTTGCCCAGACATCAATAACAGGTAACCATCGTTGCCCAGACATCAATAACAGGTAACCCTCGTTGCCCAGACATCAATAACAGGTAACCCTCGTTGCCCAGACATCAATAACAGGTAACCCTCGTTGCCCAGACATCAATAACAGGTAACCATCGTTGCCCAGACATCAATAACAGGTAACCTTCGTTGCCCGGACACCAATAACAGGTAATCCTTGTTGCCCAGACATCAATAACAGGTAACAATCGTTGCCCAGACATCAATAACAGATAACCCTCGTTGCCCAGACATCAATAACAGGTAATCCTCGTTGCCCAGGCATCAATAACAGGTAACCCTTGTTGCCCAAACATCAATAACAGGAAACCCTCGTTGCCCAGACATCAATAACAGGTAACCCTCGTTGCCAAGACATAACAGGTAACCCTCATTGCCCAGACATCAATAACAGGTAACCCTTGTTGCCCAGACATCAATAACAGGTAACCTTCGTTGCCCAAACATCAATAACAGGTAACCCTCGTTGCCCAGACATCAATAACAGGTAACCCTTATTACCAAGACATAACAGGTAACCCTCATTGCCCAGACATCAATAACAGGTAACCCTTGTTGCCCAGACATCAAAAACAGGTAACCCTCGTTGCCCAGACATCAATAACAGGTAACCATCGTTGCCCGGACATCAATAACAGGTAACCTTCGTTGCCCGGACACCAATAACAGGTAATCCTTGTTGCCCAGACATCAATAACAGGTAACAATCGTTGCCCAGACATCAATAACAGATAACCCTTGTTGCCCAGACATCAATAACAGGTAATCCTCGTTGCCCAGACATCAATAACAGGTAACCTTCGTTGCCCGGACACCAATAACAGGTAACCCTTGTTGCCCAGACATCAATAACCGGTAACCATCGTTGCCCAGACATCAATAACAGGTAACCCTTGTTGCCCAGACATCAATAACAGGTAACCCTCGTTGCCCAGACATCAATAACAGGTAACCCTTGTTGCCCAGACATCAATAACAGGTAACCCTTGTTGCCCAGACATCAATAACAGGTAACCCTCGTTTCCCGGACATCAATAACAGGTAACCCTCATTGCCCGGACATCAATAACAGGTAACCCTCATTGCCCAGACATAACAGGTAACCTTCGTTGCCCAAACATCAATAACAGGTAACCCTCGTTGCCCAGACATAACAGGTAACCCTTGTTGCCCGGACATCAATAACAGGTCACCCTTGTTGCCAGGACATCAATAACAGGTAACCCTCGTTTCCCAGATATAACAGGTAACCCTCATTGCCCAGACATCAATAACAGCTAACCCTCGTTGCCCAGACACCAATAACAGGTAACCCTCGTTGCCCAGACATCAATAACAGGTAACCCTCGTTGCCCAGACATCAATAACAGGTAACCCTCGTTGCCCAGACATCAATAACAGGTAACCCTCGTTGCCCAGACATCAATAACAGGTAACCATCGTTGCCCAGACATCAATAACAGGTAACCTTCGTTGCCCGGACACCAATAACAGGTAATCCTTGTTGCCCAGACATCAATAACAGGTAACCATCGTTGCCCAGACATCAATAACAGATAACCCTTGTTGCCCAGACATCAATAACAGGTAACCCTCGTTGCCCAGACATCAATAACAGGTAACCCTTGTTGCCCAGACATCAATAACAGGTAACCCTCGTTGCCCAGACATCAATAACAGGTAACCCTCGTTGCCAAGACATAACAGGTAACCCTCATTGCCCAGACATCAATAACAGGTAACCCTTGTTGCCCAGACATCAATAACAGGTAACCTTCGTTGCCCAAACATCAATAACAGGTAACCCTCGTTGCCCAGACATAACAGGTAACCCTTGTTGCCCGGACATCAATAACAGGTAACCCTCGTTGCCCGGACATCAATAACAGGTAACCCTTGTTGCCCAGACATCAATAACAGGTAACCCTCGTTGCCCAGACATCAATAACAGGTAACCCTTGTTGCCCAGACATCAATAACAGGTAACCCTCGTTGCCCAGACATCAATAACAGGTAACCCTCGTTGCCCAGACATCAATAACAGGTAACCCTTGTTGCCCAGACATCAATAACAGGTAACCCTCGTTGCCCAGACATCAATAACAGGTAACCCTCGTTGCCCAGACATCAATAACAGGTAACCCTCGTTGCCCAGACATCAATAACAGGTAACCCTCTTGCCCAGACATAACAGGTAACCTCGTTGCCCATAACAGGTAACCTCGTTCCCAGACACCCACATAACAGGACCTGTGCCCACATCAATAAGACCTGTTCCCGACATCAATAACAGGTAACCCTCGTTTCCCGGACATCAATAACAGGTAACCCTCATTGCCCGGACATCAATAACAGGTAACCCTCATTGCCCAGACATAACAGGTAACCTTCGTTGCCCAAACATCAATAACAGGTAACCCTCGTTGCCCAGACATAACAGGTAACCCTTGTTGCCCGGACATCAATAACAGGTACCCTTGTTGCCCGGACATCAATAACAGGTAACCCTCGTTTCCCAGACATAACAGGTAACCCTCATTGCCCAGACACCAATAACAGGTAACCCTCGTTGCCCAGACATCAATAACAGGTAACCCTTGTTGCCCAGACATCAATAACAGGTAACCTTCGTTGCCCAGACATCAATAACAGGTAACCATCGTTGCCCAGACATCAATAACAGGTAACCCTCGTTGCCCAGACATCAATAACAGGTAACCCTTGTTGCCCAGACATCAATAACAGGTAACCATCGTTGCCCAGACATCAATAACAGGTAACCCTCGTTGCCCAGACATCAATAACAGGTAACCATCGTTGCCCAGACATCAATAACAGGTAACCCTTGTTGCCCAGACATCAATAACAGGTAACCCTCGTTGCCCAGACATCAATAACAGGTAACCCTCGTTGCCAAGACATAACAGGTAACCCTCATTGCCCAGACATCAATAACAGGTAACCCTTGTTGCCCAGACATCAATAACAGGAAACCCTCGTTGCCCAGACATCAATAACAGGTAACCATCGTTGCCCGGACATCAATAACAGGTAACCTTCCTTGCCCAAACATCAATAACAGGTAACCCTCGTTGCCCAGACATAACAGGTAACCCTTGTTGCCCGGACATCAATAACAGGTAACCCTCGTTGCCCGGACATCAATAACAGGTAACCCTTGTTGCCCAGACATCAATAACAGGTAACCCTCGTTGCCCAGACATCAATAACAGGTATCCCTTGTTGCCCAGACATCAATAACAGGTAACCCTTGTTTCCCGGACATCAATAACAGGTAACCCTCGTTTCCCGGACATCAATAACAGGTAACCCTCATTACCCGGACATCAATAACAGGTAACCCTCATTGCCCAGACATAACAGGTAACCTTCGTTGCCCAAACATCAATAACAGGTACCCCTCGTTGCCCAGACATAACAGGTAACCCTTGTTGCCCGGACATCAATAACAGGTCACCCTTGTTGCCCGGACATCAATAACAGGTAACACTCGTTTCCCAGACATAACAGGTAACCCTCATTGCCCAGACATCAATAACAGGTAACCCTCGTTGCCCAGACATCAATAACAGGTAACCCTTGTTGCCCAGACATCAATAACAGGTAACCTTCGTTGCCCAGACATCAATAACAGGTAACCATCGTTGCCCAGACATCAATAACAGGTAACCCTCGTTGCCCAGACATCAATAACAGGTAACCCTCGTTGCCCATACATCAATAACAGGTAACCATCGTTGCCCAGACATCAATAACAGGTAACCCTCGTTGCCCAGACATCAATAACAGGTAACCATCGTTGCCCAGACATCAATAACAGGTAACCTTCGTTGCCCGGACACCAATAACAGGTACTCCTTGTTGCCCAGACATCAATAACAGGTAACCATCGTTGCCCAGACATCAATAACAGGTAACCCTCGTTGCCCAGACATCAATAACAGGTAACCCTCGTTGCCCAGACATCAATAACAGGTAACCATCGTTGCCCAGACATCAATAACAGGTAACCATCGTTGCCCAGACATCAATAACAGGTAACCCTCGTTGCCCAGACATCAATAACAGGTAACCATCGTTGCCCAGACATCAATAACAGGTAACCCTCGTTGCCCAGACATCAATAACAGGTAACCATCGTTGCCCAGACATCAATAACAGGTAACCCTCGTTGCCCAGACATCAATAACAGGTAACCATCGTTGCCCAGACATCAATAACAGGTAACCTTCGTTGCCCGGACACCAATAACAGGTAACCCTTGTTGCCCAGACATCAATAACCGGTAACCATCGTTGCCCAGACATCAATAACAGGTAACCCTTGTTGCCCAGACATCAATAACAGGTAACCCTCGTTGCCCCGACATCAATAACAGGTAACCCTTGTTGCCTGGACATCAAAAACAGGTAACCCTCGTTGCCCGTACATCAATAACAGGTAACCTTCGTTGCCCGGACATCAATAACAGGTAACCTTCGTTGCCCGGACATCAATAACAGGTAACCTTCGTTGACCGGACATCAATAACAGGTAACCATCGTTGCCCGGACATCAATAACAGGTAACCATCGTTGCCTGGACATCAATAACAGGTAACCATCGTTGCCCTGACATCAATAACAGGTAACCATCGTTGCCCGGACATCAATAACAGGTAACCATCGTTGCCCGGACATCAATAACAGATAACCCTTGTTGCCCAGACATCAATAACAGGTAACCCTCGTTGCCCAGAAATCAATAACAGGTAACCCTTGTTGCCCAGACATCAATAACAGGTAACCCTCGTTGCCCAGACATCAATAACAGGTAACCCTCATTACCAAGACATAACAGGTAACCCTTATTGCCCAGACATCAATAACAGGTAACCCTTGTTGCCCAGACATCAATAACAGGTAACCATCGTTGCCCAGACATCAATAACAGGTAACCTTCGTTGCCCGGACATCAATAACAGGTAACCCTTGTTGCCCTGACATCAATAACAGGTAACCATCGTTGCCCGGACATCAATAACAGGTAACCATCGTTGCCCGGACATCAATAACAGATAACCCTTGTTGCCCAGACATCAATAACAGGTAACCCTCGTTGCCCAGACATCAATAACAGGTAACCCTTGTTGCCCAGACATCAATAACAGGTAACCCTCGTTGCCCAGACATCAATAACAGGTAACCCTCGTTGCCAGACATAACAGGTAACCCTTGTTGCCCAGACATCAATAACAGGTAACCCTTGTTGCCCAGACATCAATAACAGGTAACCCTCGTTGCCCAGACATCAATAACAGGTAACCATCGTTGCCCGGACATCAATAACAGGTAACCTTCGTTGCCCGGACATCAATAACAGGTAACCCTTGTTGCCCAGACATCAATAACAGGTAACCATCGTTGCCCAGACATCAATAACAGGTAACCCTCGTTGCCCAGACATCAATAACAGGTAACCCTCGTTGCCCAGACATCAATAACAGGTAACCCTCGTTGCCCGGACATCAATAACAGGTAACCCTTGTTGCCCAGACATCAATAACAGGTAACCATCGTTGCCCAGACATCAATAACAGGTAACCCTTGTTGCCCAGACATCAATAACAGGTAACCCTCGTTGCCCAGACATCAATAACAGGTAACCCTTGTTGCCCAGACATCAATAACAGGTAACCCTTGTTGCCCAGACATCAATAACAGGTAACCATTGTTGCCCGGACATCAATAACAGGTAACCCTCGTTTCCCGGACATCAATAACAGGTAACCCTCATTGCCCGGACATCAATAACAGGTAACCCTCATTGCCCAGACATAACAGGTAACCTTCGTTGCCCAAACATCAATAACAGGTAACCCTCGTTGCCCAGACATAACAGGTAACCCTTGTTGCCCGGACATCAATAACAGGTCACCCTTGTTGCCCAGACATCAATAACAGGTAACCCTCGTTTCCCAGACATAACAGGTAACCCTCATTGCCCAGACATCAATAACAGGTAACCCTCGTTGCCCAGACATCAATAACAGGTAACCCTCGTTGCCCAGACATCAATAACAGGTAACCCTCGTTGCCCAGACATCAATAACAGGTAACCCTCGTTGCCCAGACATCAATAACAGGTAACCATCGTTGCCCAGACATCAATAACAGGTAACCCTCGTTGCCCAGACATCAATAACAGGTAACCCTCGTTGCCCAGACATCAATAACAGGTAACCCTCGTTGCCCAGACATAACAGGTAACCCTTGTTGCCCGGACATCAATAACAGGTAACCCTTGTTGCCCAGACATCAATAACAGGTAACCCTCGTTGCCCAGACATAACAGGTAACCCTCGTTGCCCAGACATCAATAACAGGTAACCCTCGTTGCCCAGACATCAATAACAGGTAACCCTCGTTGCCCAGACATCAATAACAGGTAACCCTCGTTGCCCAGACATCAATAACAGGTAACCCTCGTTGCCCAGACATCAATAACAGGTAACCATCGTTGCCCAGACATCAATAACAGGTAACCCTCGTTGCCCAGACATCAATAACAGGTAACCCTCGTTGCCCAGACATCAATAACAGGTAACCTTCGTTGCCCGGACATCAATAACAGGTAACCCTTGTTGCCCAGACATCAATAACAGGTAACCCTCGTTGCCCAGACATAACAGGTAACCCTCGTTGCCCAGACATCAATAACAGGTAACCCTCGTTGCCCAGACATCAATAACAGGTAACCCTCGTTGCCCAGACATCAATAACAGGTAACCCTCGTTGCCCAGACATCAATAACAGGTAACCATCGTTGCCCAGACATCAATAACAGGTAACCCTCGTTGCCCAGACATCAATAACAGGTAACCCTCGTTGCCCAGACATCAATAACAGGTAACCATCGTTGCCCAGACATCAATAACAGGTAACCCTCGTTGCCCAGACATCAATAACAGGTAACCATCGTTGCCCAGACATCAATAACAGGTAACCCTCGTTGCCCAGACATCAATAACAGGTAACCATCGTTGCCCAGACATCAATAACAGGTAACCTTCGTTGCCCGGACATCAATAACAGGTAACCCTTGTTGCCCAGACATCAATAACAGGTAACCATCGTTGCCCAGACATCAATAACAGGTAACCCTTGTTGCCCAGACATCAATAACAGGTAACCCTTGTTGCCCGGACATCAATAACAGGTAACCCTCGTTGCCCGGACATCAATAACAGGTAACCTTCGTTGCCCGGACATCAATAACAGGTAACCTTCGTTGCCCGGACATCAATAACAGGTAACCTTCGTTGACCGGACATCAATAACAGGTAACCATCGTTGCCCGGACATCAATAACAGGTAACCATCGTTGCCCGGACATCAATAACAGGTAACCATCGTTGCCCTGACATCAATAACAGGTAACCATCGTTGCCCGGACATCAATAACAGGTAACCATCGTTGCCCGGACATCAATAACAGGTAACCATCGTTGCCCGGACATCAATAACAGGTAACCATCGTTGCCCAGACATCAATAACAGGTAACCCTTGTTGCCCAGACATCAATAACAGGTAACCATCGTTGCCCTGACATCAATAACAGGTAACCCTCGTCGTTGCCCGGACATCAATAACAGGTAACCCTTGTTGCCCAGACATCAATAACAGGTAACCCTTGTTGCCCGGACATCAATAACAGGTAACCCTTGTTGCCCGGACATCAATAACAGGTAACCCTTGTTGCCCGGACATCAATAACAGGTAACCCTCGTTGCCCAGACATCAATAACAGGTAACCATCGTTGCCCGGACATCAATAACAGCTAACCTTCGTTGCCCAAACATCAATAACAGGTAACCCTCGTTGCCCAGACATAACAGGTA
>JABXNX010003896.1:0-20474 GCA_014843695.1 Archivesica marissinica
TATCTCACCTAGCCACGGATGAAGGTGATGCATTGTGACTGGGTTCCATCCGTCTGTTGGTTCTATTATCTCACCTAGCCACGGATGAAGGTGATGCATCGTGACTGGGTACCGTCCCTCCGTTCTATTAGCTCACCTAGCCACGGATGAGGGTGATGCATTGTGATTGGGTACCGTCCCTCCGTTCTATTAGCTCACCTAGCCACGGATGAAGGTGATGCATTGTGACTGGGTTCCGTCCGTTCGTTGGTTATATTAGATCACCTAGCCACGGATGAAGGTGATGCATCATGACTGGGTTCCGTCCGTCCGTTGGTTATATTAGCTCACCTAGCCATGGATGAAGGTGATGCATTGTGACTGGGTTCCGTCCTCCATCTGTATATTAGCTTACTAGCCACGGATGAAGGTGGTGCATTGTGACTGGGTTCCGTCCGTCGTCGTTATATTAGCTTCCCTAGCCACGGATGAGGGTGATGCTTGTGACTTGGGTTCCGTCTGTCGTTGATTATTTAGCTCCCTAGCCCGGATGAGGGTGACTGCATGTGACAGCGCTTCCGTCCGTCCGTTGGTTATATTCTCACCTAGCTCCGGATGAGGGGTGCAATTTCATTTGACAGGGTTCCCGTCCGTCCGTTCGTATATTAGCTCACCTAGCAACGGATGAGGTGATGCATTTGTGACA
This sequence comes from Archivesica marissinica, assembly GCA_014843695.1. Lineage (NCBI taxonomy): Eukaryota > Metazoa > Mollusca > Bivalvia > Venerida > Vesicomyidae > Archivesica > Archivesica marissinica. Next base: position 686 of record JABXNX010003896.1, read on the forward strand.
GGGTTCCCCGTCCTCCGTGGGTTATATTAGCTCACCTAGTCTCGGTGATTAGGGTGTGATGCCTACTGTGACAGGGTTCCGTTTCCGTTGGTTATCGTCGTCTGAGCTTTCTTGAGGTGATGCATTGTGACTGGGTTCCGCCCGTCCGTTGGTTATATTAGCTCACCTAGCCACGGATGAAGGTGAGGCATCATGACTGGGTTCCGTCCGTCCGTTCTATTAGCTCACCTAGCCACGGATGAAGGTGATGCATTGCGACTGGGTTCCGTCCGTCCATTGGTTCTATTATCTCACCTAGCCACGGATGATGGTGATGCATTGTGACTGGGTTCCGTCCGTGCGTTGGGGTTCCGTCCGTCCGTTCTATTAGCTCACCTAGCCACGGATGAGGGTGATGTATTGTGACTGGGTTCCGTCCGTCCGTTGGTTATATTAGCTCACCTAGTCACGGATGAAGGTGATGCATCGTGACTGGGTTCCGCCCGTCCGTTGGTTATATTAGCTCACCTAGTCACGGATGAAGGTGATGCATCGTGACTGGGTTCCGTCCGTCCGTTGGTTAGATTATCTCACCTAGCCACGGATGAAGGTGGTGCATTGTGACTGGGTTCCGTCCGTCCATCCATTATATTAGCTTACCTAGCCACGGATGAAGGTGGTGCATTGTGACTGGGTTCTGTCCGTCCGTCCGTTATATTAGCTTACCTAGCCACGGATGAGGGTGATGCATTGTGACTTGGGTTCCGTCTGTCCGTTGATTATATTAGCTCACCTAGCCACGGATGAGGGTGATGCATTGTGACAGGGTTCCGTCCGTCCGTTGGTTATATTAGCTCACCTAGTCACGGATGAGGGTGATGCATTGTGACAGGATTCCTTCCGTCCGTTGGTTATATTAGCTCACCTAGCCACGGATGAAGGTGATGCATTGTGACAGGGTTCCGTCCGTCCGTTGGTTATATTAGCTCACCTAGCCACGGATGAAGGTGATGCATTGAGACTGGGTTCGTCCGTCCGTTGGTTATATTAGCTCACCTAGCCATGGATGAGGGTGATGCATTGTGACAGGGTTCCGTCCGTCCGTTGAAAACCACCAACCACAACAACACCCCCATATTACTCACCTAGCCACGGATGAAGGTGATGCAATGTAACAGGGTTCCGTCCGTCCATTGGTTATATTAGCTCACCAGCCACGGATGAGGATGATGCATTGCGACAGGTCGTCCGTCCGTTGGTATATTAGCTCACTAGCCACGGATGAGGATGATGCATTGTGACAGGGTTCCGTCCGTCCGTTGGTTATTAGCCACCTAGCCACGAATGAAGGTGATGCATTGTGACTGGGCTCCGTCCGTCCGTTCTATTAGCTCACCTAGCCACGGATAGGGTGATGCATTGTGACTGGGTTCCGTCCGTCCGTTGGTTATATTAGCTCACCTAGCCATGGATGAAGGTGATGCATTGTGACTGGGTTCCGCCCATCCGTTGGTTATATTAGGTCACCTAGCCACGGATGAAGGTGATGCATCGTGACTGGGTTCCGTCCGTACGTTGGTTATATTAGCTCACCTAGCCACGGATGAAGGTGATGCATCGTGACTGGGTTCCGTCCTTCTGTTGGTTATATTAGCTCACCTAGCCACGGATGAAGGTGATGCATCGTGACTGGGTTCCGTCCGTACGTTGGTTATATTAGCTCACCTAGCCACGGATGAAGGTGCTGCATCGTGACTGGGTTCCGTCCGTCCGTTGGTTAGATTATCTCACCTAGCCACGGATGAAGGTGCTGCATCGTGACTGGGTTCCGTCTGTCCGTTCTATTAGCTCACGTAGACACGGATGAAGGTGGTGCATTGTGACTGGGTTCCGTCCGTCCATTGGTTCTATTAGCTCACCTAGCCACGGATGAAGATGCTGCATTGCGACTGGGTTCCGTCCGTCCGTTCTATTATCTCACCTAGCCACGGATGAAGGTGGTGCATTGTGACTGGGTTCCGTCCGTCCATTGGTTATATTAGCTCACCTAGCCACGGATGAGGATGGTGCATTGTGACTAGGTTCTGTCCGTCCGTTGGTTATATTAGCTCACCTAGCCACGGATGAGGATGATGCATTGTGACAGGGTTCTGTCCGTCCGTTGGTACTATTAGCTCACCTAGCCACGAATGAAGGTGAGGCATCGTGACTGGGTTCCGTCCGTCCGTTCTATTAGCTCACCTAGCCACGGATGAAGGTGATGCATTGCGACTGGGTTCCGTCCGTCCATTGGTACAATTAGCTCACCTAGCCACGGATGAAGGTGATGCATTGTGACTGGGTTCCGTCCGTCCTTCATTACTCCCAAGCCACGGATGAAGGTGATGCTTGTGACTGGGTCCATCCGTCGCTGGTCAACACCACCACAAAACACCCCCCAATCACCTAGCCACGGATGAGGTGATGCATTGTGACTGGGTCCGTCCGTCCGTTCTATTAGCTCACCTAGCCACGGATGAAGGTGATGCATTGTGACTGGGTTCCGTCCGTCCATTGGTTCTATTAGCTCACCTAGCCACGGATGAAGGTGATGCATTGTGACTGGGTTCCGTCCGTCCGTTGGCGTTATATTAGCTCACCTAGCCACGGATGAAGGTGATGCATTGTGACTGGGTTCCGTCCGTCCGTTTGTTATATTATTCACCTAGCCACGGATGAAGGTGATGCATCGTGACTGGGTTCCGTCCGTCCGGTTATATTAGCTCACCTAGCCACGGATGAAGGTGATGCATCGTGACTGGGTTCCGTCCGTCCGTTGGTTAGATTATCTCACCTAGCCACGGAAAGGTGATACATTGTGACTGGGTTCCGTCCGTTCTATTAGCTCACCTAGCCACGGATGAAGGTGATGCATTGTGACTGGGTTCCGTCCATCCATTGGTTCTATTAGCTCACCTAGCCACGGATGAAGATGATGCATTGTGACTGGGTTCCGCCCGTCCGTTGGTTAGATTAGCTCACCTAGCCACGGATGAGGGTGATACATTGTGACTGGGTTCCGTCCGCCCGTTGGTTAGATTAGCTCACCTAGCCACGGATGAAGGTTATGCATTGTGACTGGGTTCCGTCCGTCCGTCCATTCTATTAGCTCACCGAGCCACGGATGAGGGTGATGCATTGTGACTGGGTTCCGTCCGTCCGTCCATTCTATTAGCTCACCTAGCCACGGATGAAGGTGATGCATTGTGACTGGGTTCCGTCCGTCCGTCCGTTCTATTATCTCACCTAGCCACGGATGAAGGTGATGCATTGTGACTGGGTTCCGTCCGTCCGTTCTATTATCTCACCTAGCCACGGATGAGGGTGATGCATTGTGACTGGGTTCCATCCGTCTGTTGGTTCTATTATCTCACCTAGCCACGGATGAAGGTGATGCATCGTGACTGGGTACCGTCCCTCCGTTCTATAAGCTCACCTAGCCACGGATGAGGGTGATGCATTGTGACTGGGTACCGTCCCTCCGTTCTATTAGCTCACCTAGCCACGGATGAAGGTGATGCATTGTGACTGGGTTCCGTCCGTTCGTTGGTTATATTAGATCACCTAACCAAGGATGAAGGTGATGCATCATGACTGGGTTCCGTCCGTCCGTTGGTTATATTAGCTCACCTAGCCATGGATGAAGGTGATGCATTGTGACTGGGTTCCGTCCGTCTGTTGGCTATATTATCTCACCTAGCCACGGATGAAGGTGGTGCATTGTGACTGGGTTCCGTCCGTTCGTTGGTTATATTAGCTCACATAGCCACGGATGAAGGTGCTGCATCGTGACGGGTTCCGTCTGCCGTTCTATAGTCACGTAGACACGGATGAAGGTGGTGCATTGTGACTGGGTTCCGTCCGTCCATTGGTTCTATTAGCTCACCTAGCCACGGAGAAGATGCGCATGCGACGGTCCTCCGTCCTTCTATATCTCACCTAGCCACGGATGAAGGTGATGCATTGTGACTGGGTTCCGTCCGTCCATTGGTTATATTAGCTCACCTAGCCACGGATGAAGATGATGCATTGTGACTAGGTTCCGTCCGTCCGTTGGTTATATTAGCTCACCTAGCCACGGATGAGGATGATGCATTGTGACAGGGTTCCGTCCGTCCGTTGGTACTATTAGCTCACCTAGCCACGGATGAAGGTGAGGCATCGTGACTGGGTTCCGCCGTCCGTTCTATTAGCTCACCTAGCCACGGATGAAGGTGATGCATTGCGACTGGGTCCGTCCGTCCATTGGTTCTATTACTCACCTAGCCACGGATGAGGGTGATGCATTGTGACAGGGTTCCGTCCGTCCGTTGTCTATATTAGCTCACCTAGCCACGATGAGGGTGATGCATTGTGACTGGTTCGTCCGTCCGGACCCCACCACAAAACAACCCCCCCGTTATATTACCACCTAGCCACGGATGAAGGTAATGCATTGTGACTGGGTCCTCCGTCCGTCCGTTCTATTAGCTCACCTAGCCAGGATGAAGGTGATGCATTGCGACTGGGTTCCGTCCGTCCATTGGTTCTATTATCTCACCTAGCCACGGATGATGGTGATGCATTGTGACTGGGTTCCGTCCGTGCGTTGGGGTTCCGTCCGTCCGTTCTATTAGCTCACCTAGCCACGGATGAGGGTGATGCATTGTGACTGGGTTCCGTCCGTCCGTTGGTTTATTAGCTCACCTAGCCACGGATGAAGGTGATGCATGTGACTGGGTTCCGTCCGTTGTTCATATTACTCACCTAGCCACGATGAGGGTGATGCATTGTGACTGGGTTCCGTCTGTCTGTTGGCTATATTATCTCACCTAGCCACGGATGAAGGTGGTGCATTGTGACTGGGTCCGTCCGTCTGTTTGTATATTAGCTCACCTAGCCACGGGGGTGATGCATTGTGACTGGGTTCCGTCCGTCCGTTGGTTATATTAGCTCACCTAGCCACGGATGAAGGTGATGCATTGTGACTGGGTTCCGCCCGTCCGTTGGTTATATTAGCTCACCTAGCCACGGATGAAGGTGATGCATTGTGACTGGGTTCCGTCCGTCCGTTGGTTATATTAGCTCACCTAGCCACGGATGAAGGTGATGCATCGTGACTGGGTTCCGTCCATCCGTTGGTTATATTAGCTCACCTAGTCACGGATGAAGGTGATGCATCGTGACTGGGTTCCGCCCGTCCGTTGGTTATATTAGCTCACCTAGTCACGGATGAAGGTGATGCATCGTGACTGGGTTCCGTCCGTCCGTTGGTTAGATTATCTCACCTAGCCACGGATGAAGGTGATGTATCGTGACAGGGTTCCGCCCATCCGTTGGTTATATTAGCTCACCTAGTCACGGATGAAGGTGATGCATCGTGACTGGGTTCCGCCCGTCCGTTGGTTATATTAGCTCACCTAGTCACGGATGAAGGTGGTGCATTGTGACTGGGTTCCGTCCGTCCATCCATTATATTAGCTTACCTAGCCACGGATGAAGGTGGTGCATTGTGACTGGGTTCTGTCCGTCCGTTATATTAGCTTACCTAGCCACGGATGAGGGTGATGCATTGTGACTTGGGTTCCGTCTGTCCGTTGATTATATTAGCTCACCTAGCCACGGATGAGGGTGATGCATTGTGACAGGGTTCCGTCCGTCCGTTGGTTATATTAGCTCACCTAGCCACGGATGAGGGTGATGCATTGTGACTGGGTTCCGTCCGTCCATTGGTTCTATTATCTCACCTAGCCACGGATGATGGTGATGCATTGTGACTGGGTTCCGTCCGTGCGTTGGGGTTCCGTCCGTCCGTTCTATTAGCTCACCTAGCCACGGATGAGGGTGATGTATTGTGACTGGGTTCCGTCCGTCCGTTGGTTATATTAGCTCACCTAGCCACGGATGAAGGTGATGCATTGTGACTGGGTTCCGTCCGTCCGTTGGCTATATTATCTCACCTAGCCACGGATGAGGGTGATGCATTGTGACTGGGTTCCGTCCGTCTGTTGGCTATATTATCTCACCTAGCCACGGATGAAGGTGATGCATTGTGACTGGGTTCCGTCCGTCCGTTGGTTATATTAGCTCACCTAGCCACGGATGAAGGTGCTGCATCGTGACTGGGTTCCGTCTGTCCGTTCTATTAGCTCACGTAGCCACGGATGAAGGTGGTGCATTGTGACTGGGTTCCGTCCGTCCATTGGTTCTATTAGCTCACCTAGCCACGGATGAAGATGCTGCATTGCGACTGGGTTCCGTCCGTCCGTTCTATTATCTCACCTAGCCACGGATGAAGGTGATGCATTGTGACTGGGTTCCGTCCGTCCGTTGGTTATATTAGCTCACCTAGCCACGGATGAGGGTGATGCATTGTGACTGGGTTCCGTCCGTCCGTTGGTTATATTAGCTCACCTAGCCACGGATGAGGATGATGCATTGTGACAGGGTTCTGTCCGTCCGTTGGTACTATTAGCTCACCTAGCCACGGATGAAGGTGAGGCATCGTGACTGGGTTCCGTCCGTCCGTTCTATTAGCTCACCTAGCCACGGATGAAGGTGATGCATTGTGACTGGGTTCCGTCCGTCCGTTGGTACTATTAGCTCACCTAGCCACGGATGAAGGTGATGCATTGTGACTGGGTTCCGTCCGTCCGTTCTATTATCTCACCTAGCCACGGATGAAGGTGATGCATTGTGACTGGGTTCCATCCGTCTGTTGGTTCTATTATCTCACCTAGCCACGGATGAAGGTGATGCATCGTGACTGGGTGCCATCCCTCCGTTCTATTAGCTCACCTAGCCACGGATGAGGGTGATGCATTGTGACTGGGTACCGTCCCTCCGTTCTATTAGCTCACCTAGCCACGGATGAAGGTGATGCATTGCGACTGGGTTCCGTCCGTCCATTGGTTCTATTATCTCACCTAGCCACGGATGATGGTGATGCATTGTGACTGGGTTCCGTCCGTGCGTTGGGGATCCGTCCGTCCGTTCTATTAGCTCACCTAGCCACGGATGAGGGTGATGTATTGTGACTGGGTTCCGTCCGTCCGTTGGTTATATTAGCTCACCTAGCCACGGATGAAGGTGATGCATTGTGACTGGGTTCCGTCCGTCTGTTGGCTATATTATCTCACCTAGCCACGGATGAGGGTGATGCATTGTGACTGGGTTCCGTCCGTCTGTTGGCTATATTATCTCACCTAGCCACGGATGAAGGTGGTGCATTGTGACTGGGTTCCGTCCGTCTGTTTGTTATATTAGCTCACCTAGCTACGGATGAAGGTGATGCATTGTGACTGGGTTCCGTCCGTCCGTTGGTACCATTAGCTCACCTAGCCACGGATGAAGGTGATGCATTGTGACTGGGTTCCGTCCGTCCGTTGGTACCATTAGCTCACCTAGCCACGGATGAAGGTGATGCATTGTGACTGGGTTCCGTCCGTCCGTTGGTTCTATTAGCTCACCTAGCCACGGATGAAGGTGATGTATCGTGACAGGGTTCCGCCCATCCGTTGGTTATATTAGCTCACCTAGTCACGGATGAAGGTGATGCATCGTGACTGGGTTCCGCCCGTCCGTTGGTTATATTAGCTCACCTAGTCACGGATGAAGGTGATGCATCGTGACTGGGTTCCGTCCGTCCGTTGGTTAGATTATCTCACCTAGCCACGGATGAAGGTGATGTATCGTGACAGGGTTCCGCCCATCCGTTGGTTATATTAGCTCACCTAGTCACGGATGAAGGTGATGCATCGTGACTGGGTTCCGCCCGTCCGTTGGTTATATTAGCTCACCTAGTCACGGATGAAGGTGGTGCATTGTGACTGGGTTCCGTCCGTCCATCCATTATATTAGCTTACCTAGCCACGGATGAAGGTGGTGCATTGTGACTGGGTTCTGTCCGTCCGTTATATTAGCTTACCTAGCCACGGATGAGGGTGATGCATTGTGACAGGGTTCCGTCCGTCCGTTGATTATATTAGCTCACCTAGCCACGGATGAGGGTGATGCATTGTGACAGGGTTCCGTCCGTCCGTTGGTTATATTAGCTCACCTAGCCACGGATGAGGGTGATGCATTGTGACTGGGTTCCGCCCGTCCGTTGGTTATATTAGCTCACCTAGCCACGGATGAAGGTGAGGCATTGTGATTGGGTTCGTCTGTCCGTTGATTATATTAGCTCACCTAGCCATGGATGAGGGTGATGCATTGTGACAGGGTTCCGTCTGTCCGTTGATTATATTAGCTCACCTAGCCACGGATGAGGGTGGTGCATTGTGACAGGGTTCCGTCTGTCCGTTGGTTATATTAGCTCACCTAGCCAGGGATGAGGGTGATGCATTGTGACAGGGTTCCGTCCGTCCGTTGGTTATATTAGCTCACCGAGCCACGGATGAGGGTGATGCATTGCGACAGGGTTCCGTCCGTCCGTTGGTTATATTAGCTCACCTAGCCACGGATGAGGGTGATGCATTGTGACTGGGTTCCGTCCGTCCGTTGGTTATATTAGCTCACCTAGCCACGGATGAAGGTGATGCATTGTGACTGGGCTCCGTCCGTCCGTTCTATTAGCTCACCTAGCCACGGATAGGGTGATGCATTGTGACTGGGTTCCGTCCGTCCGTTGGTTATATTAGCTCACCTAGCCACGGATGAAGGTGATGCATTGTGACTGGGTTCCGCCCATCCGTTGGTTATATTAGGTCACCTAGCCACGGATGAAGGTGATGCATCGTGACTGGGTTCCGTCCGTACGTTGGTTATATTAGCTCACCTAGCCACGGATGAAGGTGATGCATCGTGACTGGGTTCCGTCCTTCTGTTGGTTATATTAGCTCACCTAGCCACGGATGAAGGTGATGCATCGTGACTGGGTTCCGTCCGTCCGTTGGTTATATTATCTCACCTAGCCACGGATGAAGGTGATGCATTGTGACTGGGTTCCGTCCGTTCTATTAGCTCACCTAGCCACGGATGAAGGTGATGCATTGTGACTGGGTTCCGTCCATCCATTGGTTCTATTAGCTCACCTAGCCACGGATGAAGATGATGCATTGTGACTGGGTTCCGCCCGTCCGTTGGTTAGATTAGCTCACCTAGCCACGGATGAGGGTGATACATTGTGACTGGGTTCCGTCCGCCCGTTGGTTAGATTAGCTCACCTAGCCACGGATGAAGGTTATGCATTGTGACTGGGTTCCGTCCGTCCGTCCATTCTATTAGCTCACCGAGCCACGGATGAGGGTGATGCATTGTGACTGGGTTCCGTCCGTCCGTCCATTCTATTAGCTCACCTAGCCACGGATGAAGGTGATGCATTGTGACTGGGTTCCGTCCGTCCGTCCGTTCTATTATCTCACCTAGCCACGGATGAAGGTGATGCATTGTGACTGGGTTCCGTCCGTCCGTTCTATTATCTCACCTAGCCACGGATGAAGGTGATGCATTGTGACTGGGTTCCATCCGTCTGTTGGTTCTATTATCTCACCTAGCCACGGATGAAGGTGATGCATCGTGACTGGGTACCGTCCCTCCGTTCTATTAGCTCACCTAGCCACGGATGAGGGTGATGCATTGTGACTGGGTTCCGTCCGTCCGTTCTATTAGCTCACCTAGCCACGGATGAAGGTGATGCATTGTGACTGGGTTCCGTCCGTCCGTTGGTTATATTAGCTCACCTAGCCATGGATGAAGGTGATGCATTGTGACTGGGTTCCGTCCGTCCATCTGTTATATTAGCTTACCTAGCCACGGATGAAGGTGGTGCATTGTGACTGGGTTCCGTCCGTCCGTCCGTTATATTAGCTTACCTAGCCACGGATGAGGGTGATGCATTGTGACTTGGGTTCCGTCTGTCCGTTGATTATATTAGCTCACCTAGCCACGGATGAGGGTGATGCATTGTGACAGGGTTCCGTCCGTCCGTTGGTTATATTAGCTCACCTAGTCACGGATGAGGGTGATGCATTGTGACAGGGTTCCGTCCGTCCGTTGGTTATATTAGCTCACCTAGCCACGGATGAAGGTGATGCATTGTGACAGGGTTCCGTCCGTCCGTTGGTTATATTAGCTCACCTAGTCACGGATGAGGGTGATGCATTGTGACAGGGTTCCGTCCGTCCGTTGGTTATATTAGCTCACCTAGCCATGGATGAGGGTGATGCATTGTGACTGGGTTCCGCCCGTCCGTTGGTTATATTAGCTCACCTAGCCACGGATGAAGGTGAGGCATCGTGACTGGGTTCCGTCCGTCCGTTCTATTAGCTCACCTAGCCACGGATGAAGGTGATGCATTGTGACTGGGTTCCGCCCGTCCGTTGGTTATATTAGCTCACCTAGCCACGGATGAAGGTGAGGCATCGTGACTGGGTTCCGTCCGTCCGTTCTATTAGCTCACCTAGCCACGGATGAAGGTGATGCATCGTGACTGGGTTCCGTCCGTCCGTTGGTTATATTAGCTCACCTAGCCACGGATGAAGGTGATGCATTGTGACTGGGTTCCGTCCGTCCGTTCTATTAGCTCACCTAGCCACGGATGAAGGTGATGCATTGTGACTGGGTTCCGTCCATCCATTGGTTCTATTAGCTCACCTAGCCACGGATGAAGATGATGCATTGTGACTGGGTTCCGCCCGTCCGTTGGTTAGATTAGCTCACCTAGCCACGGATGAGGGTGATACATTGTGACTGGGTTCCGTCCGCCCGTTGGTTAGATTAGCTCACCTAGCCACGGATGAAGGTTATGCATTGTGACTGGGTTCCGTCCGTCCGTCCATTCTATTAGCTCACCGAGCCACGGATGAGGGTGATGCATTGTGACTGGGTTCCGTCCGTCCGTCCATTCTATTAGCTCACCTAGCCACGGATGAAGGTGATGCATTGTGACTGGGTTCCGTCCGTCCGTCCGTTCTATTATCTCACCTAGCCACGGATGAAGGTGATGCATTGTGACTGGGTTCCGTCCGTCCGTTCTATTATCTCACCTAGCCACGGATGAAGGTGATGCATTGTGACTGGGTTCCATCCGTCTGTTGGTTCTATTATCTCACCTAGCCACGGATGAAGGTGATGCATCGTGACTGGGTACCGTCCCTCCGTTCTATTAGCTCACCTAGCCACGGATGAGGGTGATGCATTGTGACTGGGTACCGTCCCTCCGTTCTATTAGCTCACCTAGCCACGGATGAAGGTGATGCATTGTGACTGGGTTCCGTCCGTTCGTTGGTTATATTAGATCACCTAGCCACGGATGAAGGTGATGCATCATGACTGGGTTCCGTCCGTCCGTTGGTTATATTAGCTCACCTAGCCATGGATGAAGGTGATGCATTGTGACTGGGTTCCGTCCGTCCATCTGTTATATTAGCTTACCTAGCCACGGATGAAGGTGGTGCATTGTGACTGGGTTCCGTCCGTCCGTCCGTTATATTAGCTTACCTAGCCACGGATGAGGGTGATGCATTGTGACTTGGGTTCCGTCTGTCCGTTGATTATATTAGCTCACCTAGCCACGGATGAGGGTGATGCATTGTGACAGGGTTCCGTCCGTCCGTTGGTTATATTAGCTCACCTAGTCACGGATGAGGGTGATGCATTGTGACAGGGTTCCGTCCGTCCGTTGGTTATATTAGCTCACCTAGCCACGGATGAAGGTGATGCATTGTGACAGGGTTCCGTCCGTCCGTTGGTTATATTAGCTCACCTAGTCACGGATGAGGGTGATGCATTGTGACAGGGTTCCGTCCGTCCGTTGGTTATATTAGCTCACCTAGCCATGGATGAGGGTGATGCATTGTGACTGGGTTCCGCCCGTCCGTTGGTTATATTAGCTCACCTAGCCACGGATGAAGGTGAGGCATCGTGACTGGGTTCCGTCCGTCCGTTCTATTAGCTCACCTAGCCACGGATGAAGGTGATGCATTGTGACTGGGTTCCGCCCGTCCGTTGGTTATATTAGCTCACCTAGCCACGGATGAAGGTGAGGCATCGTGACTGGGTTCCGTCCGTCCGTTCTATTAGCTCACCTAGCCACGGATGAAGGTGATGCATTGTGACTGGGTTCCGTCCGTCCGTTGGTTATATTAGCTCACCTAGCCACGGATGAAGGTGATGCATTGTGACTGGGTTCCGTCCGTCCGTTCTATTAGCTCACCTAGCCACGGATGAAGGTGATGCATTGTGACTGGGTTCCGTCCATCCATTGATTCTATTAGCTCACCTAGCCACGGATGAAGATGATGCATTGTGACTGGGTTCCGCCCGTCCGTTGGTTAGATTAGCTCACCTAGCCACGGATGAGGGTGATGCATTGTGACAGGGTTCCGTCCGTCCGTTGGTTATATTAGCTCACCTAGCCACGGATGAAGGTGATGCATTGTGACAGGGTTCCGTCCGTCCGTTGGTTATATTAGCTCACCTAGTCACGGATGAGGGTGATGCATTGTGACAGGGTTCCGTCCGTCCGTTGGTTATATTAGCTCACCTAGCCATGGATGAGGGTGATGCATTGTGACTGGGTTTCGCCCGTCCGTTGGTTATATTAGCTCACCTAGCCACGGATGAAGGTGAGGCATCGTGACTGGGTTCCGTCCGTCCGTTCTATTAGCTCACCTAGCCACGGATGAAGGTGATGCATTGCGACTGGGTTCCGTCCGTCCATTGGTTCTATTATCTCACCTAGCCACGGATGATGGTGATGCATTGTGACTGGGTTCCGTCCGTGCGTTGGGGTTCCGTCCGTCCGTTCTATTAGCTCACCTAGCCACGGATGAGGGTGATGTATTGTGACTGGGTTCCGTCCGTCCGTTGGTTATATTAGCTCACCTAGTCACGGATGAAGGTGATGCATCGTGACTGGGTTCCGCCCGTCCGTTGGTTATATTAGCTCACCTAGTCACGGATGAAGGTGATGCATCGTGACTGGGTTCCGTCCGTCCGTTGGTTATATTATCTCACCTAGCCACGGATGAAGGTGGTGCATTGTGACTGGGTTCCGTCCGTCCTATTATATTAGCTTACCTAGCACGGATGAAGTGGTGCATTGTGACTGGGTTCCGTCCGTCCGTCCGTTATATTAGCTTACCTAGCCACGGATGAGGGTGATGCATTGTGACTTGGGTTCCGTCTGTCCGTTGATTATATTAGCTCACCTAGCCACGGATGAGGGTGATGCATTGTGACAGGGTTCCGTCCGTCCGTTGGTTATATTAGCTCACCTAGTCACGGATGAGGGTGATGCATTGTGACAGGGTTCCGTCCGTCCGTTGGTTATATTAGCTCACCTAGCCATGGATGAGGGTGATGCATTGTGACTGGGTTCCGCCCGTCCGTTGGTTATATTAGCTCACCTAGCCACGGATGAAGGTGAGGCATTGTGATTGGGTTCGTCTGTCCGTTGATTATATTAGCTCACCTAGCCATGGATGAGGGTGATGCATTGTGACAGGGTTCCGTCTGTCCGTTGATTATATTAGCTCACCTAGCCACGGATGAGGGTGGTGCATTGTGACAGGGTTCCGTCTGTCCGTTGGTTATATTAGCTCACCTAGCCACGGATGAGGGTGATGCATTGTGACAGGGTTCCGTCCGTCCGTTGGTTATATTAGCTCACCTAGCCACGGATACCCGTTATATTAGCTCACCAGCCAGGATGAGGGTGATGCATTGTGACAGGGTTCCGTCCGTCCGTTGGTTATATTAGCTCACCTAGCCACGGATGAGGGTGATGCATTGTGACTGGGTTCCGTCCGTCCGTTGGTTATATTAGCTCACCTAGCCACGGATGAAGGTGATGCATTGTGACTGGGCTCCGTCCGTCCGTTCTATTAGCTCACCTAGCCACGGATAGGGTGATGCATTGTGACTGGGTTCCGTCCGTCCGTTGGTTATATTAGCTCACCTAGCCACGGATGAAGGTGATGCATTGTGACTGGGTTCCGCCCATCCGTTGGTTATATTAGGTCACCTAGCCACGGATGAAGGTGATGCATCGTGACTGGGTTCCGTCCGTACGTTGGTTATATTAGCTCACCTAGCCACGGATGAAGGTGATGCATCGTGACTGGGTTCCGTCCTTCTGTTGGTTATATTAGCTCACCTAGCCACGGATGAAGGTGATGCATCGTGACTGGGTTCCGTCCGTACGTTGGTTATATTAGCTCACCTAGCCACGGATGAAGGTGATGCATCGTGACTGGGTTCCGTCCGTCCGTTGGTTAGATTATCTCACCTAGCCACGGATGAAGGTGATGCATTGTGACTGGGTTCCGTCCGTTCTATTAGCTCACCTAGCCACGGATGAAGGTGATGCATTGTGACTGGGTTCCGTCCATCCATTGGTTCTATTAGCTCACCTAGCCACGGATGAAGATGATGCATTGTGACTGGGTTCCGCCCGTCCGTTGGTTAGATTAGCTCACCTAGCCACGGATGAAGGTGATGCATTGTGACTGGGTTCCGTCCGTCCGTCCATTCTATTAGCTCACCGAGCCACGGATGAGGGTGATGCATTGTGACTGGGTTCCGTCCGTCCGTCCATTCTATTAGCTCACCTAGCCACGGATGAAGGTGATGCATTGTGACTGGGTTCCGTCCGTCCGTCCGTTCTATTATCTCACCTAGCCACGGATGAAGGTGATGCATTGTGACTGGGTTCCGTCCGTCCGTTCTATTATCTCACCTAGCCACGGATGAAGGTGATGCATTGTGACTGGGTTCCATCCGTCTGTTGGTTCTATTATCTCACCTAGCCACGGATGAAGGTGATGCATCGTGACTGGGTACCGTCCCTCCGTTCTATTAGCTCACCTAGCCACGGATGAGGGTGATGCATTGTGACTGGGTACCGTCCCTCCGTTCTATTAGCTCACCTAGCCACGGATGAAGGTGATGCATTGTGACTGGGTTCCGTCCGTTCGTTGGTTATATTAGATCACCTAGCCACGGATGAAGGTGATGCATCATGACTGGGTTCCGTCCGTCCGTTGGTTATATTAGCTCACCTAGCCATGGATGAAGGTGATGCATTGTGACTGGGTTCCGTCCGTCCATCTGTTATATTAGCTTACCTAGCCACGGATGAAGGTGGTGCATTGTGACTGGGTTCCGTCCGTCCGTTATATTAGCTTACCTAGCCACGGATGAGGGTGATGCATTGTGACTTGGGTTCCGTCTGTCCGTTGATTATATTAGCTCACCTAGCCACGGATGAGGGTGATGCATTGTGACAGGGTTCCGTCCGTCCGTTGGTTATATTAGCTCACCTAGTCACGGATGAGGGTGATGCATTGTGACAGGGTTCCGTCCGTCCGTTGGTTATATTAGCTCACCTAGCCACGGATGAAGGTGATGCATTGTGACAGGGTTCCGTCCGTCCGTTGGTTATATTAGCTCACCTAGTCACGGATGAGGGTGATGCATTGTGACAGGGTTCCGTCCGTCCGTTGGTTATATTAGCTCACCTAGCCATGGATGAGGGTGATGCATTGTGACTGGGTTCCGCCCGTCCGTTGGTTATATTAGCTCACCTAGCCACGGATGAAGGTGAGGCATCGTGACTGGGTTCCGTCCGTCCGTTCTATTAGCTCACCTAGCCACGGATGAAGGTGATGCATTGCGACTGGGTTCCGTCCGTCTGTTGGCTATATTATCTCACCTAGCCACGGATGAAGGTGGTGCATTGTGACTGGGTTCCGTCCGTTCGTTGGTTATATTAGCTCACATAGCCACGGATGAAGGTGCTGCATCGTGACTGGGTTCCGTCTGTCCGTTCTATTAGCTCACGTAGCCACGGATGAAGGTGGTGCATTGTGACTGGGTTCCGTCCGTCCATTGGTTCTATTAGCTCACCTCGCCACGGATGAAGATGCTGCATTGCGACTGGGTTCCGTCCGTCCGTTCTATTATCTCACCTAGCCACGGATGAAGGTGGTGCATTGTGACTGGGTTCCGTCCGTCCATTGGTTATATTAGCTCACCTAGCCACGGATGAGGATGGTGCATTGTGACTAGGTTCTGTCCATCCGTTGGTTATATTAGCTCACCTAGCCACGGATGAGGATGATGCATTGTGACAGGGTTCTGTCCGTCCATTGGTACTATTAGCTCACCTAGCCACGGATGAAGGTGAGGCATCGTGACTGGGTTCCGTCCGTCCGTTCTATTAGCTCACCTAGCCACGGATGAAGGTGATGCATTGCGACAGGGTTCCGTCCGTCCATTGGTTCTATTATCTCACCTAGCCACGGATGATGGTGATGCATTGTGACTGGGTTCCGTCCGTGCGTTGGGGTTCCGTCCGTCCGTTCTATTAGCTCACCTAGCCACGGATGAGGGTGATGTATTGTGACTGGGTTCCGTCCGTCCGTTGGTTATATTAGCTCACCTAGCCACGGATGAAGGTGATGCATTGTGACTGGGTTCCGTCCGTCTGTTGGCTATATTATCTCACCTAGCCACGGATGAGGGTGATGCATTGTGACTGGGTTCCGTCCGTCTGTTGGCTATATTATCTCACCTAGCCACGGATGAAGGTGGTGCATTGTGACTGGGTTCCCTCCGTCTGTTTGTTATATTAGCTCACCTAGCTACGGATGAAGGTGATGCATTGTGACTGGGTTCCGTCCGTCCGTTGGTACTATTAGCTCACCTAGCCACGGATGAAGGTGATGCATTGTGACTGGGTTCCGTCCGTCCGTTGGTACCATTAGCTCACCTAGCCACGGATGAAGGTGATGCATTGTGACTGGGTTCCGTCCGTCCGTTGGTTCTATTAGCTCACCTAGCCACGGATGAAGGTGATGTATCGTGACAGGGTTCCGCCCATCCGTTGGTTATATTAGCTCACCTAGTCACGGATGAAGGTGATGCATCGTGACTGGGTTCCGCCCGTCCGTTGGTTATATTAGCTCACCTAGTCACGGATGAAGGTGATGCATCGTGACTGGGTTCCGTCCGTCCGTTGGTTAGATTATCTCACCTAGCCACGGATGAAGGTGATGTATCGTGACAGGGTTCCGCCCATCCGTTGGTTATATTAGCTCACCTAGTCACGGATGAAGGTGATGCATCGTGACTGGGTTCCGCCCGTCCGTTGGTTATATTAGCTCACCTAGTCACGGATGAAGGTGGTGCATTGTGACTGGGTTCCGTCCGTCCATCCATTATATTAGCTTACCTAGCCACGGATGAAGGTGGTGCATTGTGACTGGGTTCTGTCCGTCCGTCCGTTATATTAGCTTACCTAGCCACGGATGAGGGTGATGCATTGTGACAGGGTTCCGTCCGTCCGTCCGTTCTATTATCTCACCTAGCCACGGATGAAGGTGATGCATCGTGACTGGGTTCCGTCTGTCCGTTCTATTAGCTCACGTAGCCACGGATGAAGGTGGTGCATTGTGACTGGGTTCCGTCCGTCCATTGGTTCTATTAGCTCACCTCGCCACGGATGAAGATGCTGCATTGCGACTGGGTTCCGTCCGTCCGTTCTATTATCTCACCTAGCCACGGATGAAGGTGGTGCATTGTGACTGGGTTCCGTCCGTCCATTGGTTATATTAGCTCACCTAGCCACGGATGAGGATGGTGCATTGTGACTAGGTTCTGTCCATCCGTTGGTTATATTAGCTCACCTAGCCACGGATGAGGATGATGCATTGTGACAGGGTTCTGTCCGTCCTTGGTACTATTAGCTCACCTAGCCACGGATGAAGGTGAGGCATCGTGACTGGGTTCCGTCCGTCCGTTCTATTAGCTCACCTAGCCACGGATGAAGGTGATGCATTGCGACAGGGTTCCGTCCGTCCATTGGTTCTATTATCTCACCTAGCCACGGATGATGGTGATGCATTGTGACTGGGTTCCGTCCGTGCGTTGGGGTTCCGTCCGTCCGTTCTATTAGCTCACCTAGCCACGGATGAGGGTGATGTATTGTGACTGGGTTCCGTCCGTCCGTTGGTTATATTAGCTCACCTAGCCACGGATGAAGGTGATGCATTGTGACTGGGTTCCGTCCGTCTGTTGGCTATATTATCTCACCTAGCCACGGATGAGGGTGATGCATTGTGACTGGGTTCCGTCCGTCTGTTGGCTATATTATCTCACCTAGCCACGGATGAAGGTGGTGCATTGTGACTGGGTTCCCTCCGTCTGTTTGTTATATTAGCTCACCTAGCTACGGATGAAGGTGATGCATTGTGACTGGGTTCCTTCCGTCCGTTGGTACCATTAGCTCACCTAGCCACGGATGAAGGTGATGCATTGTGACTGGGTTCCGTCCGTCCGTTGGTACCATTAGCTCACCTAGCCACGGATGAAGGTGATGCATTGTGACTGGGTTCCGTCCGTCCGTTGGTTCTATTAGCTCACCTAGCCACGGATGAAGGTGATGTATCGTGACAGGGTTCCGCCCATCCGTTGGTTATATTAGCTCACCTAGTCACGGATGAAGGTGATGCATCGTGACTGGGTTCCGCCCGTCCGTTGGTTATATTAGCTCACCTAGTCACGGATGAAGGTGATGCATCGTGACTGGGTTCCGTCCGTCCGTTGGTTAGATTATCTCACCTAGCCACGGATGAAGGTGATATCGTGACAGGTTCCGCCCATCCGTTGGTTATTAGCTCACCTAGTCACGGATGAAGGTGATGCATCGTGACTGGGTTCCGCCCGTCCGTTGGTTATATTAGCTCACCTAGCCACGGATGAAGGTGGTGCATTGTGACTGGGTTCCGTCCGTCCATCCATTATATTAGCTCACCTAGCCACGGATGAAGGTGATGCATTGTGACTGGGTTCCGTCCGTCCGTCCGTTATATTAGCTCACCTAGCCACGGATGAGGGTGATGCATTGTGACTGGGTTCCGTCCGTCCGTTGGTTCTATTAGCTCACCTAGCCACGGATGAAGGTGATGCATTGTGACTGGGTTCCGTCCGTCCGTTCTATTAGCTCACCTAGCCACGGATGAAGGTGATGCATTGTGACTGGGTTCCGTCCGTCCGTTGGTTCTATTAGCTCACCTAGCCACGGATGAAGGTGATGCATTGTGACTGGGTTCCGTCCGTCCGTTCTATTATCTCACCTAGCCACGGATGAAGGTGGTGCATTGTGACTGGGTTCCGTCCGTCCGTTGGTTATATTAGCTCACCTAGCCACGGATGAGGGTGATGCATTGTGACTGGGTTCCGTCCGTCCGTTCTATTAGCTCACCTAGCCACGGATGAAGGTGATGCATTGTGACTGGGTTCCGTCCGTCCGTTCTATTAGCTCACCTAGCCACGGATGAAGGTGATGCATTGCGACAGGGTTCCGTCCGTCCATTGGTTCTATTATCTCACCTAGCCACGGATGATGGTGATGCATTGTGACTGGGTTCCGTCCGTGCGTTGGGGTTCCGTCCGTCCGTTCTATTAGCTCACCTAGCCACGGATGAGGGTGATGTATTGTGACTGGGTTCCGTCCGTCCGTTGGTTATATTAGCTCACCTAGCCACGGATGAAGGTGATGCATTGTGACTGGGTTCCGTCCGTCTGTTGGCTATATTATCTCACCTAGCCACGGATGAGGGTGATGCATTGTGACTGGGTTCCGTCCGTCTGTTGGCTATATTATCTCACCTAGCCACGGATGAAGGTGGTGCATTGTGACTGGGTTCCGTCCGTCTGTTTGTTATATTAGCTCACCTAGCCACGGATGAAGGTGATGCATTGTGACTGGGTTCCGTCCGTCCGTTGGTACCATTAGCTCACCTAGCCACGGATGAAGGTGATGCATTGTGACTGGGTTCCGTCC
>JABXNX010003897.1:0-2500 GCA_014843695.1 Archivesica marissinica
CAGAGCAGCTGGCCCTGAATAATGCTAAACTGGGACATTTCTGGCACAGAAATGATATTTATGTTTTCATATAGTTCAATGTCCATAGAATCCTGCACCATAAAGTTCCCAAAAGTTCCCACTTGGGAAACTGAACAATCCAAGATGGCCGCCAAGATGGCCGACAAAAACAGAAAAATACCCAATTATCTAGATAAAGATTTAAATTCTTCTGGCATTTTGAAATGACTATATTTTATTATTCATAGTGATGTTAAATGCATGTAACTACATGAAAATAATGCATTTTCTTACCTTTTTTGTATATTTTCTGAAAAAGTTGACTTTATCCACAGAAAAAGAGGTAAAACATGCTGTATTTTGAAGACACACCTAAAATCATTTCTTATAAAACTCACATATATTGACATATCATCTTAAATATGATATAGAATCATGAGTTGGAGAGACTGGACGTAAGTTTAAGTGGTTAGAGATAGATATGTACTGTTTTCTAAAAAATAACGGCCATAAAAGTGGGTGGGGTAAATTGACCCCTGAAAATTATAATAAAAAATATATTAAAACTCAATTTATTTAATAGTTTTTCATACTTCTATATTACAATTATTCATTTTATAAACGTGTACATCCACTTCCATTGTTCACTGTTTAAGAACAGTTTATGTTTGGCTCACGAATGCTGATCGATACACTTCATGAAATGGGGTTCTGTGCATCATACTATGAAATACAGAAGTATGACAAATGTGCTGCGGTAACACAACACTATAGCATTCCACCTTCTAGTGGTAATGGGGTAGTAAACTTCATGGCGGATAATGTTGATCATAACATTCGCACGATAGACGGCCTTGACACATTTCACGGCATGGGGATCATGGCAGCGTTCACCCCAGGGATAAACATGAACCGGAATATACCTCGAATTAATGTTACATCAGCCGACATTGTAGCTGTGGGGAAAATCGACATCATCTTTAAAGATCCAGTCCGATGTTTCCCAACTGTATTTGAAGCACTGCCACAATCAATTGCCCATGACAAGACATATAACATCGACATACTGTGGAAAGTGTCTTGGCTGTTAAGACCAAACACCCCCCCCCAGTGGAATGGCACCATGCAGTTGGTGCATACTGGTCACCACCCTGGAATATCGACAACAATGTTCCTGCCAATGGGCATTTACTGGCAGAGTCAGCCCTGTGTTCGCTGTTAGCAGCGAATATATTCAATATTGAAATCCCTCATAATAGTAATAACCGAAAGGAGGATAATGATTCAGCTGTAGATGTATCTAGTGTTGAAATAGAAGAGAATGACATAACTGACAATGGATGTAACACTAATGTGGATGAAGAAATGAGTCCGAGTTGTGATGAAGGTGGTCTGGTGATTGCAAATGATGCAGTAGACATAAATAATAACAGTCCCAGTAAATCCCCAGGCGTAAATGGTGTTGAGCCAGACATGAATGCTGAGAATGCTGAAGATGATGAGTATGGGGACAATGAGCATGAGAATGACAATAGTTCACAGTTAGAAGAAGTGATGAAAGTTCTAGATGGCCTTTTAGCTGCGGAGGTAGACATTGAATCGGTTGTGAAATCTACATGTGTTGAACAAATGAAATTCAAGATGCAGAAAGCCATTTCAAAAATGAAAGAAAGCCGAACAGCACAACTATGGCTCCAATACATAGAATTGCTAGACATCCTTAAGGCATTTATAAAAGCAGAACGCACAGGTGATTGGAACCTTCACCTTCAGTCATTGTTAGAAATGCTACCATTTTTCGCTGCCACTGGCCACAACGCATATGCAAAATCATCGTACATATATTTAAACAAAATGCTTGCCCTATCAATAACACACCCCAATGTTCACAGTATGTTCATGGAAGGTATGCATGTTGTACGAAGATCGGACCGATATTGGGCTGGACTGTCAACGGACCTCATCATCGAGCAGATGCTTATGCGTAGTGTGAAGACAGTTGGAGGCCTAACTCGGGGGCGAGGCATGGACGAAACGCAGAGAGCACAGTGGATCCTCTCAAGGCCAGCGTGTTCTGAAATTAACTACAAGATGCAAGAGCTAAGCGGACACAGGTATGAGACTAGTGAACAACACAAGGAATGTGGGGAGACCAGGCAAAGCAGAGACAGAGATGACATCAAAAAGATGGTAGATTTTCTTATGGAAAGAAATCCATTTGAATCCACAGAAGAGTCATTGAGAAGTATAGCCAGTGGTGTAGTAGCCGGGGACAAGGTAAATGTGGACAAAGGGCGGGAAGTGGGCATGAACATTCTGAAAGATATGGAGGGGAAGAAAGTGGGTGACTTCAAGTTCAGTAAGAAGGCCCAAGTAACCACTATGAGTGATAATGCTAGTGTCAGTATTGGTGGTGATGATGTGGAGATTGACCCACAGCTTCTTTTCCAGCGATTGGTTGCTGCTGCCCAGGGCGCTGTACCAATAGAAGATCTACAGA
>JABXNX010003897.1:7500-20469 GCA_014843695.1 Archivesica marissinica
AAATGACTATATTAAAGAGGTTACTAGATGCAGCAAGTAAATGAAAAATGATATTCCACATCAAATGACTATATTAAAGAGGTTACTAGATGCAGCAAGTAAATGAAAAATGATATTCCACATCAAATGACTATATTAAAGAGGTTACTAGATGCAGCAAGTAAATGAAAAATGATATTCCACATCAAATGACTATATTAAAGAGGTTACTAGATGCAGCAAGTAAATGAAAAATGATATTCCACATCAAATGACTATATTAAAGAGGTTACTAGATGCAGCAAGTAAATGAAAAATGATATTCCACATACAATGAATATATTAAAGAGGTTACTAGATTTAACAAGTAGAGGAAATGGGTTCTTCAACTCCAAGAAACATAACAAAGCGGATACAAGCATTAACAATGCTGACTTGTTATATACAAGTAAAGGAAATTGGACATTCCGCTCACAACGAATATAATAACAATGCTGGCTTGTATGACATTCCATGTAACGGACGTGTGTGACATTCCATGCACAGTGAACACAATGAAGATGATACCGGTTGTAGAACTAGCAAAGAAAATGGCGTATAAAGTACATGTATAACTATAAACTACACCAATTACCTACAATCATGTGGTCGCTATCTTTTGTTGTATAGCTATAAACTACACCAGTTACCTACAATCATGTGGTCGCTATCTTTTGTTGTATAGCTATAAAGTACATTGGTTACCTACAATCATGTTGTCGCTATCGTTTGTTGTTTAACTATAAAGTACATTGGTTACCTACAATCATGTTGTCGCTATCGTTTGTTGTTTAACTATAAAGTACATTGGTTACCCACAATCATGTTGTCGCTATCGTTTGTTGTTTAACTATATAAAGTACATTGGTTACCCACAATCATGTTGTCGCTATCGTTTGTTGTTTAACTATATAAAGTACATTGGTTACCCACAATCATGTTGTCGCTATCGTTTGTTGTTTAACTATATAAAGTACATTGGTTACCCACAATCATGTTGTCGCTATCGTTTGTTGTTTAACTATATAAAGTACATTGGTTACCCACAATCATGTTGTCGCTATCGTTTGTTGTTTAACTATATAAAGTACATTGGTTACCCACAATCATGTTGTCGCTATCGTTTGTTGTTTAACTATATAAAGTACATTGGTTACCCACAATCATGTTGTCGCTATCGTTTGTTGTTTAACTATATAAAGTACATTGGTTACCCACAATCATGTTGTCGCTATCGTTTGTTGTATAGCTATATAAAGTACACCAGTTACCTACAATCACGTGGTCGCTATCGTTTGTTGTATAGCTATATAAAGTACATTGGTTACCCACAATCACGTGGTCGCTATCGTTTGTTGCATAGCTATATAAAGTACATTGGTTACCCACAATCATGTTGTCGCTATCGTTTGTTGTTTAACTATATAAAGTACATTGGTTACCTACAATCATGTTGTCGCTATCGTTTGTTGTTTAACTATATAAAGTACATTGGTTACCCACAATCATGTTGTCGCTATCGTTTGTTGTTTAACTATATAAAGTACATTGGTTACCCACAATCATGTTGTCGCTATCGTTTGTTGTATAGCTATATAAAGTACATTGGTTACCCACAATCATGTGGTCGCTATCGTTTGTTGTATAACTATAAAGTACATTGGTTACCCACAATCATGTTGTCGCTATCGTTTGTTGTTTAACTATATAAAGTACATTAGTTACCCACAATCATGTGGTCGCTACCGTTTGTTGTTTAACTATATAAAGTACATTGGTTACCCACAATCATGTTGTCGCTATCGTTTGTTGTTTAACTATATAAAGTACATTGGTTACCCACAATCATGTTGTCGCTATCGTTTGTTGTTTAACTATATAAAGTACATTGGTTACCCACAATCATGTGGTCGCTACCGTTTGTTGTATAACTATATAAAGTACATTGGTTACCCACAATCATGTTGTCGCTATCGTTTGTTGTTTAACTATATAAAGTACATTGGTTACCCACAATCATGTGGTCGCTATCGTTTGTTGTATAGCTATAAAGTACATCTCATTTGGTAGATGGTGGAGTTTTAGGGGACCGTCGAAATAATCACTCTCGATTATTTCTTGTTAATACGGAGATACAAGTGTGTGATTGTATGGTAATCGGACTGGACGAGTAGAATTTACATGATACTAGAATAATGGTGTATGTTATCTCTCCAAATCAGACTTTGAAACAGGAATGTATTTGTACAAGCGCAATGCGTCCGTGAACTGAGATAATATGTGGAATTCGTTTTCGAATTGATGGCAATAACACTTGTACTGAAGTCAACTCTCAATAACTAATTATTCAACTCCTACCGGATACCGGTATATATTCATAATTAGTTAGTTTTAGTTTAAACATAGCTTATTCCAAACAATGATATAAATAGTTTATTTCAAACAATGATATAACATATACAAATGATCAATTTACACAAATATTTACATACATGTATGTATGTATCGACAACGTTAACTGCATGTCTGTTTGTACACATGTATCGACTCGTTAACTGCATGTCTGTTTGTACACATCTATCGACACGTTAACTGCATGTCTGTTTGTACACATGTATCGACACGTTAACTGCATGTCTGTTTGTACACATCTATCGACACGTTAACTGCATGTCTGTTTGTACACATCTATCGACTCGTTAGCTGCATGTCTGTGTGTACACATCTATCGACACGTTAGCTGCATGTCTGTTTGTACACATGTATCGACACGTTAACTGCATGTCTGTTTGTACACATGTATCGACTCGTTAACTGCATGTCTGTTTGTACACATCTATCGACACGTTAACTGCATGTCTGTTTGTACACATATATCGACACGTTAACTGCATGTCTGTTTGTACACATGTATCGACTCGTTAACTGCATGTCTGTTTGTACACATCTATCGACACGTTAACTGCATGTCTGTTTGTACACATCTATCGACACGTTAACTGCATGTCTGTTTGTACACATCTATCGACACGTTAACTGCATGTCTGTTTGTACACATGTATCGACACGTTAACTGCATGTCTGTTTGTACACATGTATCGACTCGTTAACTGCATGTCTGTTTGTACACATCTATCGACACGTTAACTGCATGTCTGTTTGTACACATGTATCGACACGTTAACTGCATGTCTATTTGTACACATGTATCGACTCGTTAACTGCATGTCTGTTTGTACACATCTATCGACACGTTAACTGCATGTCTGTTTGTACACATGTATCGACACGTTAACTGCATGTCTGTTTGTACACATGTATCGACACGTTAACTGCATGTCTGTTTGTACACATCTATCGACACGTTAACTGCATGTCTGTTTGTACACATCTATCGCCACGTTAACTGCATGTCTGTTTGTACACATGTATCGACTCGTTAACTGCATGTCTGTTTGTACACATGTATCGACACGTTAACTGCATGTCTGTTTGTATACATGTATCGACACGTTAACTGCATGTCTGTTTGTACACATGTATCGACACGTTAACTGCATGTCTGTTTGTACACATGTATCGACTCGTTAACTGCATGTCTGTTTGTACATATCTATTGACACGTTAACTGCATGTCTGTTTGTACACATGTATCGACACGTTAACTGCATGTCTGTTTGTACACATGTATCGACACGTTAACTGCATGTATGTTTGTACACATCTATCGACACGTTAACTGCATGTCTGTTTGTACACATCTATCTACACGTTAACTGCATGTCTGTTTGTACACATGTATCGACACGTTAACTGCAGGTCTGTTTGTACACATATATCGACACGTTAACTGCATGTCTGTGTGTACACATCTATCGACACGTTAACTGCATGTCTGTTTTGTACACATCTATCGACTCGTTAGCTGCATGTCTGTTTGTACACATGTATCGACTCGTTAACTGCATGTCTGTTTGTACACATGTATCGACACGTTAACTGCATGTCTGTTTGCACACATATATCGACTCGTTAACTACATGTCTGTTTGTACACATCTATCGACACGTTAACTGCATGTCTGTTTGTATCGGCTCTTTAGCATTCGGTCTGTATTTATCGACTCAGTATATGACTGGAGTTACATTACTTCTGAATATTTACAATACATGAAAAACGTCAGCAATTTGCACATAAGTCGAACGTCATTTGCGACAGTTTGTGATAAATATATATAACAATATAACCACATTATGGGAAGCGTTAATGGGGACAATTACTTATTGTTTGTTCTCTCTTTCTCTCGTTCTCTCTTTCTCACTCTCGTTCTATCTCTCTCTCCCCCCTCTCTCCCTCTCTCTCTCTCTTTTTATATTTCAAAATCTGCCCCGAATTCCCATGGTTTAATATAGCATTACTAGTGTGTATTTTACAAGGTTTGCCCCAAGGTCCAGTGGTTAAAATCTACCATTACTAATGTGTAATTTACAAGGCTTGCCTCAACACCTGCCCAAACCCCCGTAGTTTAATATAGCAATACTAGTGTGTAGTTTACATCTATCCAAACCCCCGTGGTTTAATATAGCAATACTAATGGGTAGTTTACATCTGTCCAAACCCCCGTGGTTTAATATAGCAATACTAGTGTGTAGTTTACATCTGTCCCAACCCCCGTGGTTTAATATAGCAATACTAGTGTGTAGTTTACATCTGTCCCAAACCCCCGTGGTTTAATATAGCAATACTAGTGTGTAGTTTACATCTGTCCCAAACCCCCGTGGTTTAATATAGCAATACTAGTGTGTAGTTTACATCTGTCCAAACCCCCGTGGTTTAATATAGCAATACATACTAGTATGCAATTTACAAGGCTTTTCTCAATATCTGTCCCAAACGCCCGTGGGTTAATCTTGCAATACTAGCTGTAAATATTATGCATATGCTTATATAATGCGTTTGAATAATATACCTTTTGTTTTAATTACATTTAAAGTTAACTCATTAGCATTAAAAATCTTTATATATCTACATTAAAGTCTCATAAAGATTCAAATATTCGACTAATTGTTAGACTAAAACCATTAATTTACCTTGCTTTTCGATTCGGACATGGCATTTGCTTCTCCAATCCAAAGAGAGACAACTCTAAATGCATCGTCTAATTTAATTATTATTATTTCAGATAGAGCTGTACGATCAATATATCTAAACAGTATGCAGTCAAACCCCCGTGGTTCAATATAGCAATACTAGTTGGTAATTTACATCTGTCCCAAACCCCCGTGGTTCAATATAGCAATACTAGTTGGTAATTTACATCTGTCCCAAACCACCGTGGTTCAATATAGCAATACTAGTTGGTAATTTACATCTGTCCCAAACCCCCGTGGTTCAATATAGCAATACTAGTTGGTAATTTACATCTGTCCCAAACCCCCGTGGTTCAATATAGCAATACTAGTTGGTAATTTACAAAGTTTGCCTTAACATCTGCCCCGGGGCTGTTTCTTTGCAAAAACCTATCAACTATAATTGTCTATCCCTATATAAGGATGCCCGTCTTCTATAATGATAAGAACCTAACAATTTTGCCTTTCCGGCACAATGATTATAGCACCGCAGTAAATGGTCAGTTATAGCGCCGCAGTAAATGGTCAGCTATTGCGCCGCAGTAAATGGTGAGTTATAGCAAGGCAATAAATGGTCGGTTTATGTGAGGATAGACTGCACGGGAGAAAGTTGGTTTAAACATATTTATTCGATAATAATGTACATTACATATACATTGTATACAAAACGAAAATGGATTAAATCTTAAAGCTTATTGAGATTTTCTCCATTGCATATATAATGTTGTGCACAAATGGCGATTAAGAGGTAAACATATAATGTAGTAATACCAAAATATATAATAAGTATTTGAAAATATAGCTTGTTATCAGGTGAAAAGCTAACAGTAAAAGGGAGGTTGGGGAGGGTGGGTAGAAAGCGATGAACCATACGTAAGCACACTGTTTGAAGTGAATCACTCTGCTAGTGCGTCAGTCTCTGTTCACAGAATACTAAAAACGTTTAGACTTTTCTATGAATTTGTGGACAGCTAAGACTATTATTTCATTATGTTCAGATGGCAAAGAAATATCACCAAATAGGATCACATTTAGGGTTATATGACAGAGGTGAGAAATAGTGTTAACTAGTTCAGGGCGTATATTGTAGTACTTGTGACATTCAAAGAAATAATGGTAAGTTGACTCGATTTGACCGCATGTGCATAGTGGTGAATCAATTATGTTTTTGGAGAAGAGATCATGTTTTAAATAACTACAATTTGTTCTCAATCGAGCAAGTAGTATCTGGTTCTTACGTATACCAGAAAAGTAGAATTCGGGAATAGGACAAGAGTCGCTTTTAAGTTGCATCTTGAACGATGAAAGAGATGGTGCATGCTTGATTAATGGTGGTAAATCATTAAACGCTCTAACTACTGAAGGTAAAAAGGAGTTTTCATATAAATTGGTTCTAGAGCGTGGAACTTGAAGTTGATCTCCATTTCTCAAATGATATCTACTAGTATCGACGTCAGGTGGACACAGAGCAGAGAGATAGTTTGGAGTGAGACCATTTTTCATCTTGAAAAAAAGAGTAAGTTTGTGATTGAGTCTTCTCCTATCCAGAGATTCCCACCCAACTTCAATCATCAATTTGTTTATGGACACAAGTTTCGTGGTACCAGTAATTATTCTTGCTGCTTCTTGATGAATGTTTTCCAGTTCGCCTTTAGCTAAAGTAGACATATTATCAAAAATAACATCACCATATTCAAGGAGCGGACGTATGAATGAAATATACAAGCATTCTAAGGAACGGCGGTCTAGTGTAAATTTTAATTTACGAAGAATATTGATTCTCTGGTAAGCTTTAGAAGAAATTTGGTCAATGTGGTGTTTCCAGTTTAGATCATTGGAAATATGAATGCCTAGATGCCTTTGATTTGACACCTCATCAATTATTTGGTTATCCATAGATAGAGGTGGATGGTACGGCTGATTATGTTTTCGAGATATTATCAGAGATTTTGTTTTGGACGGATTAAATTTAACAAGCCATTGTTTAGCCCAATTAGAAATAGACTCCAGATCGGACTGTAGAATAGCAGCGGCTGAGTTGGGGTTATCAACAACAATATAGAGACTAGTATCATCAGCAAATAGTTGAATATTAGCAGCTATGTTATTTACAATGTCATTAATATATATAATAAAGAGCAACGGGCCTAAGATGGATCCCTGTGGGACACCGGCAGCTATATGGTTCCACTTTGAAGTGTGACCAGAAATAACTACACGATGTTTTCTATTGGACAAATATGAAGAGAACCATTTGTGTACTGAAGCAGATATACCAAATTCTTTGAGTTTATGCAGAAGACCAACATGCCATACCCTATCAAAAGCTTTACTTATGTCACAGAATATTGCTCGAACTTCTTTTCCAGAGTCGATCGCTTGACTAAAGT
Organism: Archivesica marissinica; assembly: GCA_014843695.1. Taxonomy (NCBI): domain Eukaryota; kingdom Metazoa; phylum Mollusca; class Bivalvia; order Venerida; family Vesicomyidae; genus Archivesica; species Archivesica marissinica. The sequence continues at coordinate 15,038 of JABXNX010003897.1, forward strand.
TATTGTAAAGGAATGTTAATTGATTTACACAAGAGTCTCCTGGGACAAAACCAGATTGCATTGGAGTTAATAAATTATTGTCCCGGAGGTGATTGAAAACATGTTTAAAAACGATTTTCTCAAAGACCTTTCCAATGGTATCAATAAGAGAAATAGGTCGATAATTACAAACAGCAGAACGATCACCTGCTTTAAATATAGGACACACATATGCGGTTTTCCACGCCTCAGGATACGTACATGTTGAGAGTGATTTATTGAAAAGTTCAGAAAGAGGTGATGAAAGCTCGTCTGCAAGTTCAAGAAGAAGTCTATTGTTTATCGTATCAGGTCCGGATGCCTTCCCCATAGCAAGTGACTTTATAACTTCTTTAACATTATCAGGTGTTACAACTATAGACTCAAGAGGAGGATAGTGAAGTGGTTGTAATTCAGGAAGATTGTTTGTACCGGTGTCATCCAAGACTGTTTGATCACGAAAATAATCATTAAATATGTTAGCCTTTTCAGATTCATCAGATATAACTTCATTATGATGTTGTAAAGGTGGTATGCTACTAGACCTATATGGTTTTATGAACGATTTAATACAAGTCCACCAGCTTTTGGAGGATCGAGTTTCTGTTTTGATTTTGTCAGCAAGTTTATCTGTGTGGTTTTGTTTCGCATTTCTGATATGTGTTGTTACTTCGTTTCGCATCTGTTTAAATTTTACCCAGTCATATTCTCTATTGGTATGTTTTGCCTTTCGATATAATCGTTTACGTCGTCGTATAATTTTACGAATGTATGTGGTAAGCCAGGGTGGATCACCATGTCTGATCATAACCTCTTTATTTGGTATGCAAATCTTTGAAATACTAAGAATTACATCCGTTACATTTTTAGTATACTTATTTATATCTACATGTTTAAGGTCATTCCAATTAACATTTGATATTTTTTCCTTAAGAAGTTCATAGTTTCCCTTATCAAAAAGCCAAATGTGTCTTTTATAAGATTGTATTTTATCCTTTTTGAGATTGAGAAGACCAATGACAGGACAATGGAAACGGACGTCTTGTAAGAATGGATCGCCTACTCCTGAATCAAATATAAGACGTTCCGAGGTAGTGAGAATAACATCAATAAGCGAGGATGACGATTCTGTAAAATGTGTAGGTTCTGTGATGCACTGAGTAAGGGATAACTGTTCACAAATAGAAGACATTTTCTTTACAGATTGTTGGTTTAAGAGATTTATATTAAAGTCACCGGTTATAATTACGTTACTAATTCCAGAATCAACAGCCAGTTGGATAGAATCTACGATTTTAATATGCGACTGGGCATCTGTATTTGGTGGTCTGTAATATACACTAAATAAAATGCGTTTGGTCTGAAGACAAAGTTCAATCCATATACATTCTACACCCGGTAATTCGAGGTCGAATCTACGTTTATAGACAATACTATCTCTAATGTATAGAAGCACACCACCATGGCTGTCACCTATGCGATCCTTCCTTTCAGGAACATGGAAGTATGTGAAATTAAGATCGGAACATGGAATACTGGCATTGAGCCATGTTTCTGAAAGAGCTATAATATCAAATGCAGAAAATTCAGCATATATCAAATCGAGCTTGTTCCTAACGCTCTGAACATTGTAATGAACAAACGATACATGTTTAGCGAGATCAAATGTTCCAAAGGATGTTGACAATGATGAAGAAGTGGATTGGGGTGGGCTAGAGCTTCCTGGACCAGGATTTAACTGTATATCCCCAGATAAAATTATTAGCAATATAAGAAATGCAAGCAGGCCGGTACTGAGAAATATAAAGGTAAATATAATATTGTTTGTAAACCTTCTGTTACAGTGACATATTTGACTAATTGGCGGCCGTTTTGCTAAGCACATATATAATGGCTTAAACGTATTTGTAGATTGTATCGACAAAAGAAAACTTTGCGAGGATATGATATTATAATGCATGCAGAGTAGAACTACGACTACTGTGAAAAGTCTAAAATTACTGTTCATGCAGAATTTCCTCATGGTAGTATTATTTATATTATGTACTTTCATGTTATGGCATTCGGGTATGCGTAATCTAGAAGGGAGATGACCATGAGGAAATATGAAAACATTTGTGAACAGAAGAGAAACGCACACACAGAGTGATACAGCATGACAATCGCTTCCAGTGACATGGGGGAGGGTAGGGTGAGGCGACAACAAATAAGGAATGTATCAATCATGGGGGAAAAGAAAAGAGATAATAAAAGGAGGCATTGAGGATATCCATTGCAGTTAACGGCATATTTTCATAATTTTTAACATAGACGAAAATATCTCCAGAGAAAACCGGTTTGAAGCAGGCGATATTGATATAATTGTCACAGAACAAATATATAGTACTTAATCTTGCATTTGAAATAAAACACAAAAAAACACAAAAATAAATATGCGTATCTCTTATTGTACAAACTTGTTTAACACAATACTATAGATGTGTTATTTAAAGGCAGGATGTGTATAGTAAGTACTTAATGTAGTGCCCAGCTTATAATAAACGACCATTCAATGCTAAAACGAATTGAATTTAACACAGGTAGTTCCCAGCTCGAAATAGACGACAGTTCAATACTATAATTGTACAATAAGGCAAAACTATCATTGCGTATTACTAGAAGTGTTCAATAAAGCGAAACTATTCCTGCGTAGTAAGTGTATATACGAAGTTTTATAAAACGAATTGAATAATTATTAGCACATAGAAGTTGTACAAAATGAGTTGGGTATTTACACATATAGTGGCCAGCTTGAATTAAACGACAGTTCAATACTATAATGGAACAATTTAAAGCAATATATCATTACATGTATACATAGTTGTATAAACCAGCTTGAATTAAACGACGGTTCAATACCATAATGGAACAATTTAAAGCAAGATATCAGTACATGTATACATAGTTGTATAAACCAGCTTGAGTTAAACGACAGTTATATACTATAATGGAACAATTTAAAGCAAGATATCATTGCATATTACATGTATATGTAGTTGTATAAACCAGCTTGAATTAAACGACAGTTCTATACTATAATGGAACAATTTAAAGCAAGATATCATTGCATATTACCTGTATACATAGTTGTATAAACCAGCTTGAATTAAACGACAGTTCTATACTATAATGGAACAATTTAAAGCAAGATATCATTGCATATTACATGTATATGTAGTTGTATAAACCAGCTTGAATTAAACGACAGTTCTATACTATAATGGAACAATTTAAAGCAAGATATCATTGCATATTACCTGTATACATAGTTGTATAAACCAGCTTGAATTAAACGACAGTTCTATACTATAATGGAACAATTTAAAGCAAGATATCATTGCATATTACATGTATATGTAGTTGTATAAACCAGCTTGAATTAAACGACAGTTCTATACTATAATGGAACAATTTAAAGCAAGATATCATTGCATATTACCTGTATACATAGTTGTATAAACCAGCTTGAATTAAACGACAGTTCTATACTATAATTGTACAATTTAAAGCAAGATATCATTGCATATTACATGTATACGTAGTTGTATAAACCAACTTGAGCTAAAAGACAGTTCTATACTATAATGGAACAATTTAAAGCAAGATATCATTGCATATTACATGTATACGTAGTTGTATAAACCAGCTTGAGCTAAAAGACAGTTCTATACTATAATGGAACAATTTAAAGCAAGATATCATTGCATATTACATGTATACGCAGTTGTATAAAACAGCTTGAGTTAATGACAGTTCTATAATATAATTGTACAATTTAAAGCAAGAGATCCTTGCGTAGAACATGTATGCGTAGTTGTATAAACGAGCTTGAGCTAAACGACAGTTCTATACTATAATTGTACAATTTAAAGCAAGATATCATTGCATATTACATGTATACGTAGTTGTATAAACTAGCTTGAGATATACGACAGTTCTATACTATAATTGTACAATGAAAGCAAGATATCATTACATATTAAGTGTATACGATCGGAAGTTGGTTTAAACGGATTGAAGATTAACACATTTAACTCGCTGTGATGCCAGCTGCCAACACTGCTGGCATAATGTTCAATGATGTGGGCCAGATGCTAAATTGCCACCGGATTAAGTCGGTAGAGGCCCGTCCACTAGAAGTGAATTAATCAAAGCGTTAGTAGACTTCCAGCAAAAACCATGGAAGTGGATTAGTTCACTGACGCACGTCTGAGGCCACAGCACCTGACATGTCCTTACGACTGTTGATGCGTCTAATGGACCCATCGTTGACCTTGACAAGCACTGATCCATCGGTTGACCACGCGCCGAGCAGCTTTCGAGACTTCACTAGTTGTCGCGCCTGGAATAGGAGCTCAGACCGATTCCGTGTGAGATCTTCGTTTACGAACACTCCCTTGTGGTCACTGGTCCTCAGCCTTGTACGGTTGGAATATAGCTTCTGGCGAGACCGGTACGTAGCAAACTTAACAATTATCTGCCGCGGTTTGCCGCCTGGCCGGCGTCTACCAATTCTGTGGCACCGATCAATCTCTTGTATGGAAAGGCCAGCGCCGACAGCATCGCTCACATCCATGACAATTTGGTCTGGGTCTTCCCCAAGTGACTCGGGGACGCCTGATAAACGCAAGCAGTTACGCCTGCTGTATTGCTCTGCTGATTCAAATGATGACTCAAGTTCAACCACACGACCCAGCAACTTCGTATTTTGGTCCTTTAATGCCTTATTTTCAAGTTCCAGAGTATCAATCCGTATCTGCAGCCCGTGTACCACACCGTCAACTATAGGCTTAATTGACGCATCTATCATGACTTGTAGGTTGCTTTGAATAGTGTCCTTTAACGCTAACGCAATTGCCTGTATGGTCGAGGCATCGAGCGAGATGTTGGTCATGGCTTCAGCCATAAGAATTGAGTCTGGTAAATCAGAAGATTCAAACGTGACAGAGGATTCTAACAGACTTTTACACTTTTTAGGTAAGACAAGTTCCTCCGGTGAAGACAGATCACGTTTCTTGATGTTTGAGGAACTAGGTGTTGGTGTAGTCATTACGTGTATCAATGCACCGTTATGTGTATACACCGTAGTTTTTCTTTTGTTAGCGTATATATACAGGTCACTTCATGAAACGCACGGAAAAATCGTGATCATTGCTCTCACTGAGATATTAATGAAATGTTTTTATAAAGGAACCGATTTCAACGTCAATATAATGTTAGTATGTATCATTTTACAGCATCAAATTTAAAGAAATTGAATAAAACTTCATAAACATACTTTCAAACAAAGTCATAATCCTCAATAATCCTTTTAAATCACAAAAAAAAAACTACATATCCACAACCGAAAATAAACAAACTACCGCCATTGATCG
>JABXNX010003898.1:0-20455 GCA_014843695.1 Archivesica marissinica
GTAAAGTAGACAAGACGATACAACCAGACTCTAAAGTACTAAAACACTGCACGCATCCAGGATACATTGCAGCGAGTCCGGACGAGAGCTCCATCTATATATCTGATTGGAAGACCAATAACGTGTTGTGTATGAATATGAATGGGCATATGATAGCTAGGTACGGGCACAAACTCGATTATCCGCGTGGTGTCATACTATCTCCTTCTGGCTCCCTCTATCTCTGCAACAACGAACAGCATGCCGTGCACAAGATGCCGAAGGATCTGGGCGAATCCTCATTGATAATAGGACCAGGTGGTGGCCTGGGATTACCATTTGCAATATGCTTCAATGTGGGAAAACAACGTCTCTACATAAGCAGCGGAAGTGACGAGGCCAAGCTTTGCAATTTCATAAAAGTATATCAATTAAAATAATACGACAGGTTAATTAACCAGTCGCTGCATGTCAATTAAACTAATCAATAAGCCAATCAGCAATCGTTATTTCACACACACACACACACACACACACATCCAGACAACAAGTCTCTCTAAATAATATCCTCCGACAAATTACCATGAAAACTACATTGTAATATGTGTGTTTTACGTTTCCCTATCGTCGCTACCGGTTGCCCGGTTGCTATGGGCGACGCTACCTGAAGAGATTAGTCATTTTAGATTTTTGGAGGATAACGCAATGATACAGACAGAGACCCATTCCAGAGTCTCCTCTGGTTCTTTTCCGTGCATGATGTACACCACCGACACAAGACTTCGGTATAAAGTCCCATCTGAAAGACTGTTAATTTTATTATGGTCAGACGGGGGATCGAACCTGCGATCCCAGAAAATAATGGTTAACCCTTTATTAGATGTGGAAATTAAGTGTACGTACAAATTTAACATATATTACTTATATATTCAGATAAGAATGCTAGCTAATTACTTTTAAAGATAAATCGGGTATGTGAATTTGCACCAGGCTATGTAAATGCCCCAGGCTATGTGAATGCTCCAGGCTATGTAAATGCCCCAGGCTATGTAAATGCCCCAGGCTATGTGAATGCTCCAGGCTATGTAAATGCTCCAGGCTATGTGAATGCTCCAGGCTATGTGAATGCTCCAGACTATGTGAATGCACCAGGCTATGTAAATGCTCCAGGCTATGTGAATGCTCCAGGCTATGTGAATGCTCCAGGCTATGTGAATGCACCAGGCTATGTGAATGCTCCAGGCTATGTGAATGCCCCAGGCTATGTGAATGCCCCAGACTATGTGAATGCACCAGGCTATGTAAATGCTCCAGGCTATGTGAATGCTCCAGGCTATGTGAATGCTCCAGACTATGTGAATGCCCCAGACTATGTAAATGCCCCAGGCTATGTGAATGCTCCAGGCTATGTGAATGCTCCAGGCTATGTGAATGCACCAGGCTATGTGAATGCTCCAGGCTATGTGAATGCTCCAGGCTATGTGAATGCCCCAGGCTATGTGAATGCCCCAGGCTATGTGAATGCCCCAGGCTATGTGAATGCTCCAGGTTATGTGAATGCTCCAGACTATGTGAATGCCCGAGGCTATGTGAATGCTCCAGACTATGTGAATGCTCCAGACTATGTGAATGCTCCAGACTATGTGAATGCTCCAGACTATGTGAATGCCCCAGGCTATGTGAATGCCCCAGGCTATGTGAATGCCCCAGGCTATGTGATGCACCATTTTTGAAGTGTTTAATCCTTGTAGCAATATACCATTATACTGATTGGGGACACTCAGAACAGATAGATCTGTAGTCCAGTGGTAGCACGCTGGACTTGTAATCCAGGGAACGCAGCTTCAAACACGGACACTCCGACTGATTGATATTTATAATTATAAGTATGGTCTAAACACCCAATCAATATCAATATATTTGGCATAAACATATAACATGTTTGTTGCCATAAAACATAACATGGCGGTTACAATAAATCTAACATACATCATTCTATATTTTGAGAAAAGTGTATGTATTATTAATTACATGTAATTAGAATATAGTGTATTAGTTGCATATTATTTTCTTTTTTAAAATAATAATTACTTTCATTAATCAATTCATTATCAATGAACCCTGCTGTTGACAATAATTGTGCTTTATACTATATACATACTTTTTGATATTCAATATATAGTTTAAATGTTACATTTGTTTTAATTTATAAATTTAATAGCACAAATAAATATATTATTTTGATTCTAACATGACCAAATTATCTAAAACGCGCCAAAAATAGTTGGATGTTATTTTTAGAGAGCGCAAGATTTTATGAAGTCACAAAACTACAAAAATGCTAGCAAAATGACGTCAAGTTTGAAATCACACGCTAACGATGCTAGCAAAATGACGTCAAGTTTGACATCACACGCTAACGATGTTTTATTCCATGTTTAATCACGGTAACTTATTTCTTTGTTTATACAGAAAAAATACCGAGACATGTTAGAATTCTAAATAATGAATTACTGATATACTGTTTTCTAATGTAATATATAATTGTTGTGTTTATTATATGAACATATCCAAGACTAATAAAGATTGTATCATATTAATGATGTACAATGTAGTACGTAAAATAAATTCACAATTTTTCTTATTTATTTTCCATTTATGTTTGTAAAGAAAATCCGGTGATGTAATGTGTATTTTGCGTTTATTTATCGTCGCTACCGGTTGCCCATATGAACGCCTCTTGAAGAGATTAGTCATTTTACATTTTTGGAGGATAGTGCAATGATACAGAGACACATTCCAGTCTCGGCTGTTTCTTTTACTTAATTTAAAGCACCGACACGAGACCTCGGTTTATAGTCCCATCTGAAAGACTTAATTTTATTAGGTTCAGACAGGGGATCGAACCTGTGATACCTGGATTCCCAGTCCATCGTGTTAACCACTTGACTACGTATCAGTCTGTTGTGATGTGGTATCAGAGTTACTCCCCTTTTATATCAAAACAACATTAATAAAATAGACTACAGAAATATCAAAATAAATTTTCTTTTCTCCTATATAATTAAAAAATATTCAGGTATGCAGATAATGGAATGCATAATACAGTCACACCTGTCTTAAGCAGCCAGTCAATGGAATCACAGAACGTGGCTGCTAAACACAGGTGGCTGCTTAATAGAGGTCAATTGTACAGTAAAATAACATATTGGGAATCTGGAAACTGGCTGCTTAATATAGGTTGGTTGCTTAATAGAGATGACCACTAACACAGGTTTGACTATGTTGGTTGCTTAATAGAGGTGACCACTAACACAGGTTTGATTATAGGTTGGTTGCTTAATAGAGGTGACCACTACCACAGGTTTGACTATGTTGGTTGCTTAATAGAGGTGACCACTAACACAGGTTTGACTATGTTGGTTGCTTAATAGAGGTGACCACTACCACAGGTTTGATTATAGGTTGGTTGCTTAATAGAGGTGACCACTAACACAGGTTTGATTATAGGTTGGTTGCTTAATAGAGGTGACCACTAACACAGGTTTGACTGTATGCTTGTCTCGTCTTGTGTTTAAAGTCGCACCCAATAGCTTAGATCATAGCAGGTGCAGGCAGGTGCAGTTCCGAGCGTATTTCAGGCACCCAGTTAGAACCACCGATCTTCCACAAGCCAGCTAGATCAATTTCTCACATGAAAAGCTTCCACATTGTGGGATTTTAGCTTCTACAAATTTAGCTTAGCTCGATTGCGAAACAAGTTCTTACAACTTATATTAATCACTCTCTAGACCTCATTCTTGATGGAATCTAAAACCAGGAGGGAGGGAGAAGAGGCAATGTGGAATTTAAATGCCTTGCCGAAGGGCTCCAGCAGGTGCAAACTCAGGGCCATTTGCACCTGTAGCGAACGCTCTACACTGCACTAGTTTTAGCTTTTTAGATGTTAGCTTACAAAGGAAAGGAGCAAATTATTTTAATTGAATGACCGCAACCACTTAGCCATGCATGTGTGTATCATAGACTGGTCTAGTTGACATGCCTGTGTACATCATAGACTGGTTCAGTTGACATGCATGTGTGTATCATAGACTGGTTCAGTTGACATGCATGTGTATCATAGACTGGTTCAGTTGACATGCATGTGTGTATCATAGACTGGTTCAGTTGACATGCATGTGTATCATAGACTGGTACAGTTGACATGCCTGTGTGTATCATAGACTGGTCCAGTTGACATGCATGTGTATCATAGACTGGTACAGTTGACATGCATGTGTATCATAGACTGGCACAGTTGACATGCCTGTGTATCATAGACTGGTCCAGTTGACATGCATGTGTATCATAGACTGGTTCAGTTCGACATGCATGTGTATCATAGACTGGTCTAGTTGACATGCATGTGTATCATAGACTGGTACAATTGAAATGCATGTGTATCATAGACTGGTACAGTTGTCATGCATGTGTATCATAGACTGGTTCAGTTGACATGCCTGTGTGTATCATAGACTGGTCCAGTTGACATGCCTGTGTGTATCATAGAATGGTTCAGTTGACATGCCTGTGTGTATCAGACTGGTACAGTTGACATGCATGTGTATCATAGACTGGTACAGTTGACATGCATGTGTATCATAGACTGGTCCAGTTGACATGCATGTGTATCATAGACTGGTACAGTTGAAATGCATGTGTATCATAGACTGGTTCAGTTGACATGCATGTGTATCATAGACTGGTTCAGTTGACATGCCTGTGTGTATCATAGACTGGTTCAGTTGACATGCATGTGTATCATAGACTGGTTCAGTTGACATGCATGTGTGTATCATAGACTGGTTCAGTTGACATGCATGTGTATCATAGACTGGTACAGTTGACATGCCTGTGTGTATCATAGACTGGTCCAGTTGACATGCATGTGTATCATAGACTGGTACAGTTGACATGCATGTGTATCATAGACTGGCACAGTTGACATGCCTGTGTATCATAGACTGGTTCAGTTCGACATGCATGTGTATCATAGACTGGTCTAGTTGACATGCATGTGTATCATAGACTGGTACAATTGAAATGCATGTGTATCATAGACTGGTACAGTTGTCATGCATGTGTATCATAGACTGGTTCAGTTGACATGCCTGTGTGTATCATAGACTGGTCCAGTTGACATGCCTGTGTGTATCAGACTGGTACAGTTGACATGCATGTGTATCATAGACTGGTACAGTTGAAATGCATGTGTATCATAGACTGGTCCAGTTGACATGCATGTGTATCATAGACTGGTACAGTTGAAATGCATGTGTATCATAGACTGGTTCAGTTGACATGCATGTGTATCATAGACTGGTTCAGTTGACATGCCTGTGTGTATCATAGACTGGTCCAGTTGACATGCATGTGTATCATAGACTGGTTCAGTTGACATGCATGTGTATCATAGACTGGTTCAGTTGACATGCATGTATATCATAGACTGGTCCAGTTGACATGCCTGTGTATCATAGACTGGTACAGTTGACATGCATGTGTATCATAGACTGGTCCATTTGACATGCATGTGTATCATAGACTGGTCCAGTTGACATGCCTGTGTGTATCATAGACTGGTCCAGTTGACATGCATGTGTATCATAGACTGGTTCAGTTGACATGCATGTGTATCATAGACTGGTTCAGTTGACATGCATGTGTATCATAGACTGGTTCAGTTGACATGCATGTATATCATAGACTGGTCCATTTGACATGCATGTGTGTATCATAGACTGGTCCAGTTGACATGCATGTATATCATAGACTGGTCCATTTGACATGCATGTGTGTATCATAGACTGGTCCAGTTGACATGCATGTATATCATAGACTGGTCCATTTGACATGCATGTATATCATAGACTGGTCCATTTGACATGCATGTATATCATAGACTGGTCCAGTTGACATGCCTGTGTGTATCATAGACTGGTCCAGTTGACATGCCTGTGTGTATCATAGACTGGTACAGATGACATGCCTGTGTGTATCATAGACTGGTACAGTTGACATGCCTGTGTGTATCATAGACTGGTCCAGTTGACATGCATGTGTGTATCATAGACTGGTACAGTTGACATGCATGTGTGTATCATAGACTGGTACAGTTGACATGCATGTGTATCATAGACTGGTACAGTTGGCATGCATGTGTATCATAGACTGGTCCAGTTGACATGCATGTGTGTATCATAGACTGGTCTAGTTGACATGCATGTGTATCATAGACTGGTACAGTTGACATGCATGTGTATCATAGACTGGTTCAGTTGACATGCATGTGTATCATAGACTGGTCTAGTTGACATGCATGTGTATCATAGACTGGTACAGTTGACATGCGTGTGTATCATAGACTGGTACAGTTGACATGCATGTGTGTATCATAGACTGGTACAGTTGACATGCATGTGTATCATAGACTGGCACAGTTGACATGCCTGTGTATCATAGACTGGTCCAGTTGACATGCATGTGTATCATAGACTGGTTCAGTTCGACATGCATGTGTATCATAGACTGGTCTAGTTGACATGCATGTGTATCATAGACTAGTACAATTGAAATGCATGTGTATCATAGACTGGTACAGTTGTCATGCATGTGTATCATAGACTGGTTCAGTTGACATGCCTGTGTGTATCATAGACTGGTCCAGTTGACATGCCTGTGTGTATCATAGAATGGTTCAGTTGACATGCCTGTGTGTATCAGACTGGTACAGTTGACATGCATGTGTATCATAGACTGGTACAGTTGACATGCATGTGTATCATAGACTGGTCCAGTTGACATGCATGTGTATCATAGACTGGTACAGTTGAAATGCATGTGTATCATAGACTGGTTCAGTTGACATGCATGGTGTATCATAGACTGGTTCAGTTGACATGCCTGTGTGTATCATAGACTGGTCCAGTTGACATGCATGTGTATCATAGACTGGTTCAGTTGACATGCATGTGTATCATAGACTGGTTCAGTTGACATGCATGTGTATCATAGACTGGTTCAGTTGACATGCCTGTGTGTATCATAGACTGGTTCAGTTGACATGCATGTGTATCATAGACTGGTTCAGTTGACATGCATGTGTGTATCATAGACTGGTTCAGTTGACATGCATGTGTATCATAGACTGGTACAGTTGACATGCCTGTGTGTATCATAGACTGGTCCAGTTGACATGCATGTGTATCATAGACTGGTACAGTTGACATGCATGTGTATCATAGACTGGCACAGTTGACATGCCTGTGTATCATAGACTGGTTCAGTTCGACATGCATGTGTATCATAGACTGGTCTAGTTGACATGCATGTGTATCATAGACTGGTACAATTGAAATGCATGTGTATCATAGACTGGTACAGTTGTCATGCATGTGTATCATAGACTGGTTCAGTTGACATGCCTGTGTGTATCATAGACTGGTCCAGTTGACATGCCTGTGTGTATCATAGAATGGTTCAGTTGACATGCCTGTGTGTATCAGACTGGTACAGTTGACATGCATGTGTATCATAGACTGGTACAGTTGACATGCATGTGTATCATAGACTGGTCCAGTTGACATGCATGTGTATCATAGACTGGTACAGTTGAAATGCATGTGTATCATAGACTGGTTCAGTTGACATGCATGTGTATCATAGACTGGTTCAGTTGACATGCCTGTGTGTATCATAGACTGGTCCAACACAACAAACTGGTTCAGTTGACATGCATGTGTATCATAGACTGGTTCAGTTGACATGCATGTATATCATAGACTGGTCCAGTTGACATGCCTGTGTATCATAGACTGGTACAGTTGACATGCATGTGTATCATAACCCATTGACATGCATGTGTATCATAGACTGGTCCAGTTGACATGCCTGTGTGTATCATAGACTGGTCCAGTTGACATGCATGTGTATCATAGACTGGTTCAGTTGACATGCATGTGTATCATAGACTGGTTCAGTTGACATGCATGTATATCATAGACTGGTCCAGTTGACATGCCTGTGTATCATAGACTGGTACAGTTGACATGCATGTGTATCATAGACTGGTCCATTTGACATGCATGTGTATCATAGACTGGTCCAGTTGACATGCCTGTGTGTATCATAGACTGGTCCAGTTGACATGCATGTGTATCATAGACTGGTTCAGTTGACATGCATGTGTATCATAGACTGGTTCAGTTGACATGCATGTGTATCATAGACTGGTTCAGTTGACATGCATGTATATCATAGACTGGTCCAGTTGACATGCATGTGTGTATCATAGACTGGTCCAGTTGACATGCATGTATATCATAGACTGGTCCATTTGACATGCATGTGTGTATCATAGACTGGTCCAGTTGACATGCATGTATATCATAGACTGGTCCATTTGACATGCATGTATATCATAGACTGGTCCAGTTGACATGCATGTATATCATAGACTGGTCCAGTTGACATGCCTGTGTGTATCATAGACTGGTCCAGTTGACATGCCTGTGTGTATCATAGACTGGTACAGTTGACATGCCTGTGTGTATCATAGACTGGTACAGTTGACATGCCTGTGTGTATCATAGACTGGTACAGTTGACATGCATGTGTGTATCATAGACTGGTACAGTTGACATGCATGTGTGTATCATAGACTGGCACAGTTGACATGCATGTGTGTATCATAGACTGGTACAGTTGACATGCATGTGTATCATAGACTGGTACAGTTGACATGCATGTGTATCATAGACTGGTACAGTTGACATGCCTGACATAGACTGGCAGTTGACATGCATGTGTATCATAGACTGGTCAGTTGACATGCATGTGTATCATAGACTGGTACAGTTGACATGCATGTGTATCATAGACGTCATTGACATGCATGTGTATCATAGACTGGTACAGTTGACATGCATGTGTGTATCATAGACTGGTACAGTTGACATGCATGTGTATCATAGACTGGTTCAGTTGACATGCATGTGTATCATAGACTGGTTCAGTTGACATGCATGTGTATCATAGACTGGTACAGTTGACATGCCTGTGTATCATAGACTGGTACAGTTGACATGCATGTGTATCATAGACTGGTACAGTTGACATGCATGTGTATCATAGACTGGCACAGTTGACATGCCTGTGTATCATAGACTGGTCCAGTTGACATGCATGTGTATCATAGACTGGTTCAGTTCGACATGCATGTGTATCATAGACTGGTCTAGTTGACATGCATGTGTATCATAGACTGGTACAATTGAAATGCATGTGTATCATAGACTGGTACAGTTGTCATGCATGTGTATCATAGACTGGTTCAGTTGACATGCCTGTGTGTATCATAGACTGGTCCAGTTGACATGCCTGTGTGTATCATAGAATGGTTCAGTTGACATGCCTGTGTGTATCAGACTGGTACAGTTGACATGCATGTGTATCATAGACTGGTACAGTTGACATGCATGTGTATCATAGACTGGTCCAGTTGACATGCATGTGTATCATAGACTGGTACAGTTGAAATGCATGTGTATCATAGACTGGTTCAGTTGACATGCATGTGTATCATAGACTGGTTCAGTTGACATGCCTGTGTGTATCATAGACTGGTCCAGTTGACATGCATGTGTATCATAGACTGGTTCAGTTGACATGCATGTGTATCATAGACTGGTTCAGTTGACATGCATGTATATCATAGACTGGTCCAGTTGACATGCCTGTGTATCATAGACTGGTACAGTTGACATGCATGTGTATCATAGACTGGTCCAGTTGACATGCATGTGTATCATAGACTGGTCCAGTTGACATGCTGTGTATCATAGACCTGCATGTGTGTATCATAGACTGGTTCAGTTGACATGCATGTGTATCATAGACTGGTTCAGTTGACATGCATGTGTATCATAGACTGGTTCAGTTGACATGCATGTGTATCATAGACTGGTCCAGTTGACATGCATGTGTGTATCATAGACTGGTCTAGTTGACATGCATGTGTATCATAGACTGGTACAGTTGACATGCATGTGTATCATAGACTTGTTCAGTTGACATGCATGTGTATCATAGACTGGTCTAGTTGACATGCATGTGTATCATAGACTTGTACAGTTGACATGCGTGTGTATCATAGACTGGTACAGTTGACATGCATGTGTGTATCATAGACTGGTACAGTTGACATGCATGTGTATCATAGACTGGTACAGTTGACATGCCTGTGTGTATCATAGACTGGTACAGTTGACATGCCTGTGTGTATCATAGACTGGTACAGTTGACATGCATGTGTATCATAGACTGGTACAGTTGACATGCATGTGTGTATCATAGACTGGTACAGTTGACATGCCTGTGTGTATCATAGACTGGTACAGTTGACATGCCTGTGTGTATCATAGACTGGTACAGTTGACATGCATGTGTGTATCATAGACTGGTACAGTTGACATGCCTGTGTGTATCATAGACTGGTACAGTTGACATGCATGTGTGTATCATAGACTGGTACAGTTGACATGCATGTGTGTATCATA
Organism: Archivesica marissinica; assembly: GCA_014843695.1. Lineage (NCBI taxonomy): Eukaryota > Metazoa > Mollusca > Bivalvia > Venerida > Vesicomyidae > Archivesica > Archivesica marissinica. The sequence continues at coordinate 10,575 of JABXNX010003898.1, forward strand.
GACTGGTACAGTTGACATGCATGTGTATCATAGACTGGTACAGTTGACATGCATGTGTATCATAGACTGGTACAGTTGACATGCCTGTGTGTATCATAGACTGGTTCAGTTGACATGCATGTGTATCATAGACTGGTACAGTTGACATGCATGTGTGTATCATAGACTGGTTCAGTTGTCATGTATGTGTATCATAGACTGGTACAGTTGACATGCATGTGTGTATCATAGACTGGTTCAGTTGACATGCATGTGTATCATAGACTGGTACAGTTGACATGCCTATGTGTATCATAGACTGGTACAGTTGACATGCCTGTGTGTATCATAGACTGGTACAGTTGACATGCCTGTGTGTATCATAGACTGGTACAGTTGACATGCATGTGTATCATAGACTGGTACAGTTGACATGCCTGTGTGTATCATAGACTGGTACAGTTGACATGCATGTGTGTATCATAGACTGGTCCAGTTGACATGCCTGTGTGTATCATAGACTGGTCCAGTTGACATGCATGTGTGTATCATAGACTAGTACAGATGACATGCCTGTGTGTATCATAGACTGGTACAGTTGACATGCCTGTGTGTATCATAGACTGGTCCAGTTGACATGCATGTGTGTATCATAGACTGGTACAGTTGACATGCATGTGTGTATCATAGACTGGTACAGTTGACATGCATGTGTATCATATACTGGTAAAGTTGGCATGCATGTGTATCATAGACTGGTCCAGTTGACATGCATGTGTGTATCATAGACTGGTCCAGTTGACATGCATGTGTATCATAGACTGGTACAGTTGACATGCATGTGTATCATAGACTGGTTCAGTTGACATGCATGTGTATCATAGACTGGTCTAGTTGACATGCATGTGTATCATAGACTGGTACAGTTGACATGCGTGTGTATCATAGACTGGTACAGTTGACATGCATGTGTGTATCATAGACTGGTACAGTTGACATGCATGTGTATCATAGACTGGTACAGTTGACATGCCTGTGTGTATCATAGACTGGTACAGTTGACATGCATGTGTATCATAGACTGGTACAGTTGACATGCATGTGTATCATAGACTGGTCCAGTTGACATGCATGTGTATCATAGACTGGTACAGTTGACATGCCTGTGTGTATCATAGACTGGTACAGTTGACATGCGTGTGTATCATAGACTGGTACAGTTGACATGCCTGTGTGTATCATAGACTGGTACAGTTGACATGCCTGTGTGTATCATAGACTGGTACAGTTGACATGCATGTGTGTATCATAGACTGGTACAGTTGACATGCATGTGTGTATCATAGACTGGTACAGTTGACATGCATGTGTATCATAGACTGGTACAGTTGGCATGCATGTGTATCATAGACTGGTCCAGTTGACATGCATGTGTGTATCATAGACTGGTCTAGTTGACATGCATGTGTAATCATAGACTGGTACAGTTGACATGCATGTGTATCATAGACTGGTTCAGTTGACATGCATGTGTATCATAGACTGGTCTAGTTGACATGCATGTGTATCATAGACTGGTACAGTTGACATGCGTGTGTATCATAGACTGGTACAGTTGACATGCATGTGTGTATCATAGACTGGTACAGTTGACATGCATGTGTATCATAGACTGGCACAGTTGACATGCCTGTGTATCATAGACTGGTCCAGTTGACATGCATGTGTATCATAGACTGGTTCAGTTCGACATGCATGTGTATCATAGACTGGTCTAGTTGACATGCATGTGTATCATAGACTGGTACAATTGAAATGCATGTGTATCATAGACTGGTACAGTTGTCATGCATGTGTATCATAGACTGGTTCAGTTGACATGCCTGTGTGTATCATAGACTGGTCCAGTTGACATGCCTGTGTGTATCATAGAATGGTTCAGTTGACATGCCTGTGTGTATCAGACTGGTACAGTTGACATGCATGTGTATCATAGACTGGTACAGTTGACATGCATGTGTATCATAGACTGGTCCAGTTGACATGCATGTGTATCATAGACTGGTACAGTTGAAATGCATGTGTATCATAGACTGGTACAGTTGACATGCATGTGTATCATAGACTGGTTCAGTTGACATGCCTGTGTGTATCATAGACTGGTCCAGTTGACATGCATGTGTATCATAGACTGGTTCAGTTGACATGCATGTGTATCATAGACTGGTTCAGTTGACATGCATGTATATCATAGACTGGTCCAGTTGACATGCCTGTGTATCATAGACTGGTACAGTTGACATGCATGTGTATCATAGACTGGTCCAGTTGACATGCATGTGTATCATAGACTGGTCCAGTTGACATGCCTGTGTGTATCATAGACTGGTCCAGTTGACATGCATGTGTATCATAGACTGGTTCAGTTGACATGCATGTGTATCATAGACTGGTTCAGTTGACATGCATGTGTATCATAGACTGGTTCAGTTGACATGCATGTATATCATAGACTGGTCCATTTGACATGCATGTGTGTATCATAGACTGGTCCAGTTGACATGCATGTATATCATAGACTGGTCCATTTGACATGCATGTATATCATAGACTGGTCCATTTGACATGCATGTATATCATAGACTGGTCCAGTTGACATGCCTGTGTGTATCATAGACTGGTCCAGTTGACATGCCTGTGTGTATCATAGACTGGTACAGATGACATGCCTGTGTGTATCATAGACTGGTACAGTTGACATGCCTGTGTGTATCATAGACTGGTCCAGTTGACATGCATGTGTGTATCATAGACTGGTACAGTTGACATGCATGTGTGTATCATAGACTGGTACAGTTGACATGCATGTGTATCATAGACTGGTACAGTTGGCATGCATGTGTATCATAGACTGGTCCAGTTGACATGCATGTGTGTATCATAGACTGGTCTAGTTGACATGCATGTGTATCATAGACTGGTACAGTTGACATGCATGTGTATCATAGACTGGTTCAGTTGACATGCATGTGTATCATAGACTGGTCTAGTTGACATGCATGTGTATCATAGACTGGTACAGTTGACATGCGTGTGTATCATAGACTGGTACAGTTGACATGCATGTGTGTATCATAGACTGGTACAGTTGACATGCATGTGTATCATAGACTGGTACAGTTGACATGCCTGTGTGTATCATAGACTGGTACAGTTGACATGCCTGTGTGTATCATAGACTGGTACAGTTGACATGCATGTGTATCATAGACTGGTACAGGTGACATGCATGTGTGTATCATAGACTGGTACAGTTGACATGCCTGTGTGTATCATAGACTGGTACAGTTGACATGCCTGTGTGTATCATAGACTGGTACAGTTGACATGCATGTGTGTATCATAGACTGGTACAGTTGACATGCCTGTGTGTATCATAGACTGGTACAGTTGACATGCATGTGTATCATAGACTGGTACAGTTGACATGCCTGTGTGTATCATAGACTGGTACAGTTGACATGCCTGTGTGTATCATAGACTGGTACAGTTGACATGCATGTGTATCATAGACTGGTACAGGTGACATGCATGTGTGTATCATAGACTGGTACAGTTGACATGCCTGTGTGTATCATAGACTGGTACAGTTGACATGCCTGTGTGTATCATAGACTGGTACAGTTGACATACATGTGTGTATCATAGACTGGTACAGTTGACATGCCTGTGTGTATCATAGACTGGTACAGTTGACATGCATGTGTGTATCATAGACTGGTACAGTTGACATGCATGTGTGTATCATAGACTGGCACAGTTGACATGCATGTGTGTATCATAGACTGGTACAGTTGACATGCATGTGTATCATAGACTGGTACAGTTGACATGCATGTGTATCATAGACTGGTACAGTTGACATGCCTGTGTGTATCATAGACTGGTACAGTTGACATGCATGTGTATCATAGACTGGTCCAGTTGACATGCATGTGTATCATAGACTGGTACAGTTGAAATGCATGTGTATCATAGACTGGTTCAGTTGACATGCATGTGTATCATAGACTGGTTCAGTTGACATGCCTGTGTGTATCATAGACTGGTCCAGTTGACATGCATGTGTATCATAGACTGGTTCAGTTGACATGCATGTGTATCATAGACTGGTTCAGTTGACATGCATGTATATCATAGACTGGTCCAGTTGACATGCCTGTGTATCATAGACTGGTACAGTTGACATGCATGTGTATCATAGACTGGTCCAGTTGACATGCATGTGTATCATAGACTGGTCCAGTTGACATGCCTGTGTGTATCATAGACTGGTCCATTGACATGCATGTGTATCATAGACTGGTTCAGTTGACATGCATGTGTATATAACTGTCATTGACATGCATGTGTATCATAGACTGGTTCAGTTGACATGCATGTATATCATAGACTGGTCCATTTGACATGCATGTGTATCATAGACTGGTCCAGTTGACATGCATGTATATCATAGACTGGTCCATTTGACATGCATGTATATCATAGACTGGTCCATTTGACATGCATGTATATCATAGACTGGTCCAGTTGACATGCCGTGTGTACAAACCACACAAACCAACACCACAAACCAACACCATCATAGACTGGTCCAGTTGACATGCATGTGTGTATCATAGACTGGTACAGTTGACATGCATGTGTGTATCATAGACTGGTACAGTTGACATGCATGTGTATCATAGACTGGTACAGTTGGCATGCATGTGTATCATAGACTGGTCCAGTTGACATGCATGTGTGTATCATAGACTGGTCTAGTTGACATGCATGTGTATCATAGACTGGTACAGTTGACATGCATGTGTATCATAGACTGGTTCAGTTGACATGCATGTGTATCATAGACTGGTCTAGTTGACATGCATGTGTATCATAGACTGGTACAGTTGACATGCGTGTGTATCATAGACTGGTACAGTTGACATGCATGTGTGTATCATAGACTGGTACAGTTGACATGCATGTGTATCATAGACTGGTACAGTTGACATGCCTGTGTGTATCATAGACTGGTACAGTTGACATGCCTGTGTGTATCATAGACTGGTACAGTTGACATGCATGTGTATCATAGACTGGTACAGGTGACATGCATGTGTGTATCATAGACTGGTACAGTTGACATGCTGTGTGTATCATAGACTGGTACAGTTGCATGCCTGTGTGTATCATAGACTGGTACAGTTGACATGCATGTGTGTATCATAGACTGGTACAGTTGACATGCCTGTGTGTATCATAGACTGGTACAGTTGACATGCATGTGTATCATAGACTGGTACAGTTGACATGCCTGTGTATCATAGACTGGTACAGTGATGCATGTGTATCATAGACTGGTACAGTTGACATGCCTGTGTGTATCATAGACTGGTACAGTTGACATGCATGTGTATCATAGACTGGTACAGTTGACATGCATGTGTATCATAGACTGGTACAGTTGACATGCCTGTGTGTATCATAGACTGGTACAGTTGACATGCCTGTGTGTATCATAGACTGGTACAGTTGACATGCCTGTGTGTATCATAGACTGGTACAGTTGACATGCATGTGTGTATCATAGACTGGTACAGTTGACATGCATGTGTGTATCATAGACTGGCACAGTTGACATGCATGTGTGTATCATAGACTGGTACAGTTGACATGCATGTGTATCATAGACTGGTACAGTTGACATGCATGTGTATCATAGACTGGTACAGTTGACATGCCTGTGTGTATCATAGACTGGTTCAGTTGACATGCATGTGTATCATAGACTGGCACAGTTGACATGCATGTGTGTATCATAGACTGGTTCAGTTGTCATGCATGTGTATCATAGACTGGTACAGTTGACATGCATGTGTGTATCATAGACTGGTTCAGTTGACATGCATGTGTATCATAGACTGGTACAGTTGACATGCCTATGTGTATCATAGACTGGTACAGTTGACATGCATGTGTATCATAGACTGGTACAGTTGACATGCCTGTGTGTATTATAGACTGGTACAGTTGACATGCATGTGTATCATAGACTGGTACAGTTGACATGCATGTGTATCGTAGACTGGTACAGTTGACATGCATGTGTGTATCATAGACTGGTTAGACTGGTCCAGTTGACATGCCTGTGTGTATCATAGACTGGTGCAGTTGACATGCCTGTGTGTATCATAGACTGGTACAGTTGACATGCATGTGTGTATCATAGACTGGCACAGTTGACATGCCTGTGTGTATCATAGACTGGTACAGTTGACATGCCTGTGTGTATCATAGACTGGTACAGTTGACATGCCTGTGTGTATCATAGACTGGTCCAGTTGACATGCCTGTGCTATACGCCGGACATGTAAAACAAACAGGAATGCTTCTGGAATTGGAGCGACGCCGGACATGTAAAAGAAACAGGGCTGCTTCTGGAATTGGAGCGTCTTCTGTATATTGTGGTATATTCCAAAAACCAAAATGATTAACATACTTCTGGAGGCAGCACCCCAATTAACCAGGGGGCGATGTCCTCACGACAATAAATAAACGTATCACCAGCGGGCGATGTCCTCACGACAATAAATAAACGTATCACCAGGGGGCGATGTCCTCACGACAATAAATAAACGTATCACATGTGTAGTCATATGCCCTTATCAACAGAAAAAAGTAGATTAAGAATAATGGTACATCTTGTCATTTATATGAAATCATCATTCATGCATTTATATTTCAAATGTACACCATTTATATCCACGTTTGTAAAATCTAGCATTTCCTTTTTACAAATTTATTTTAGGTCGATTGCGAAACAAGTTATTACAACTTATTTTAATCACTCTCGAGACCTCATTCCTGATGAAATCTGTGTGGACTAGCGATACACATGTAGGCAGAGGCTGTGCATCTGTAGTCAGTACTGTGTGGACAAGTGATACACATGTAGGCAGAGGCTGGGCATCTGTAGTCAGTACTGTGTGGACTAGCGATACACATGTATGCAGAGGCTGGGCATCTGTAGTCAGTACTGTATGGACTAGCTATACACATGCAGGCAGAGGCTGGGCATCTGTAGGCAGTACTGTATGGACTAGCGATACACATATATGCAGAGGCTGGGAATCTGTAGTCAGTACTGTATGGACTAGCTGTACACATATATGCAGAGGCTGGGCATCTGTAGCCAATACTGTATGGACTAGCTATACACATGTAGGCAGAGGCTGGGCATCTGTAGCCAGTACTGTGTGGACCAGCTATACACATGTAGGCAGAGGCTGGGCATCTGTAGTCAGTACTGTATGGACTAGCTATACACTTGTATGCAGAGGATGGACATCTGTAGTCAGTACTGTGTGGACTAGCTATACACATGTATGCAGAGGATGGACATCTGTAGTCAGTACTGTATGGATTAGCTGTACACATGTATGCAGAGGCTGGGCATCTGTAGTCAGTACTGTATGGACTAGCGATACACATGTATGCAGAGGCTGGGCATCTGTAGTCAGTACTGTATTGACTAGCGATACACATGTATGCAGAGGCTGGGGCATCTGTAGTCAGTACTGTGTGGACTAGCGATACACATGTATGCAGAGGATGGGTATCTGTAGTCAGTACTGCGTGGACTAGCGATACACATGTAGGCGGAGACTGGGCATCTGTAGTCAGTACTGTGTGGACTAGCTATACACATGTATGCAGAGGCTGGGCATCTGTGGTCAGTACTGTGTGGACTAGCGATACACATGTAGGCAGAGGCTGGGCATCTGTCGTCAGTACTGTATGGACTAGCTATACACATGTATGCAGTGGATGGGCATCTGTAGTCAGTACGGTATGGACTAGCGATACACATGCAGGCAGAGGCTGGGCATCTGTAGTCAGTACTGTACGGACTAGCTATACACATGTATGCAGAGGATGGGCATCTGTAGTCAGTACTGTATGGACTAGCGATACACATGTAGGCAGAGGCTGGGCATCTGTAGTCAGTTCTGATACATAGCTAGATTTGTAATCATTATATATACATGTGAGAGCTCTCTCTTGAATTTGTTCTATCTTCTTGGTGTTTACCTCACCACAGAAGTGCCATGTCAGAGGACAATAATTATTTATATATAGATATTTACCTATTCTTTTTAAAACATTCAACTGTCTGGATGCCTTTTTACAAACATTGGATACATGGCTATTAAAATTTAACTTAAAATCAAGTGTAACGCCTAAAAGCTTCACTTCTTCATCACATAAAACTTCATTATTATCTAAATTAAAAGAAATATTACATTTTCTGGCCTTGGAGCCTATGGCAATGACTTGAAACTTATCAGGGTTAGCCTGCATCTTATTGTCGGAGAACCATTTAATAAGTGATAGGCTATCAGTTTCTAAATTTGATTTAACTGTATCTATGTTATGCTGCGCGCATGATAATGTGTTATCATCAGCATAATTGTATAGATCACAGTTGTTGACATAGCTAAAAATATCATTAATAAATATGTTGAATAAAACAGGGCCTAAGATGGATCCCTGAGGCACACCTTTGTATATGCATTTAAAATCACTTTTTTACTTTTCCTATCTTTACGCATTGTTCTCTATTACTTATATAACTGTTAATGAGGCTGAGGGCATTTTCGGATACACCATAACATTTAGTTTCAGAAGAAGAAGATCGTGAGGTAAACAATCGAATCCTTTCGATAAATCCATCAAAATCGCTGCCACATGTATATTTGTTATCATCTAGAGCCTGCTTCCAATCCTCGATAACTTTTAAAAGTGTAGTTTGACACCCGTAACCTGGCCTAAAAGCTGATAAAAATACGTTAAAATGATTGTTAAAAAAGTTTACTAGTTGCACATTCATGGCCCTTTCAAAATGTTTTGATATAACTGGCAATATGCTAACTGGTCTATAGTTACCTTTTGTGAGTGTACTATTCTTTTTATGGAGTGGAGTAACTTGTGCAACCTTTAAACTGTTGGGAAATACTGAAGATGAGAAAGATTTATTAATCAACATTGTAAGTGGGCCTTGAATTGAACATTTACCAAGTTTTATAAGTTTGGATGAAATATTATCATGTCCAGTAGCCTTTTTAGTACAAAGTTTATCAATTCGTCTAATGCTTTTCGGTGAATGTCTTCTAGTCAGTCTCTTTTACAGCAAGTGGAATAATATTAGTACATACAATGGTCATTTCTGTATTTAATGCAATTGTCTAAACTGAGATTGCATAACAAATGTTCAAAATAAAATACACTTTCACTCGCTTGTGATTTCAACATGGCGTCGAAAATTGTCCCTAATATCGGCCGACCTTGAAAATCCATGCAACAGAAATGTTGATTACAGTTAATGTCCAAAAAGCTAATTAACATTTGTGATAGTAATAATTGTTACTCGAAACGGAGGAATTTAACACCCAAGACATTATGATTACTCTTCAATATGAGGTACGTTGTGACATGGAGAGAAATGTCACTTTATGTGCTTTCGCCCATATGGTTCGCCGGAAGCGAGGATACATAATCTCAATCATCACTTTATGTGAAGAGTGGCACACCATACTGTCTTGCTGCCGATTTTATTGGCAAAACCATGTCTCTAACAGCATACTATGCATGTGTCAGTGAACTTGGTGAATAGACGCCATGTTGGATTTGAAACAAAAAATGGATGAAACTGAATTGGCATAATTTAAATAGTAAATATCTTGGACAATAGTATTTTTGAAGAAAAAATGTTAAAAAGCTGTAAGAGGAACACTATATTTGAATTGACCTGTAAAATGCGCATTATGACATTGTTGCATAACTAGCACGTGACCTTC
>JABXNX010003899.1:0-20440 GCA_014843695.1 Archivesica marissinica
TAGTATGGCAATGCAATAGTACATATGCCATACAACAACATATACAATACATAGCATGATAATGCAATAGTACATATGCCATACAACAACAGATACAATACATAGCATGATAATGCAATAGTACATTTGTCATACAACAACAGATACAATACATAGCATGATAATGCAATAGTACATATGTCATACAACAACAGATACAATACATAGTATGGCAATGCAATAGTACATATGCCATACAACAACATATACAATACATAGTATGTTAATGCAATAGTACATATGCCATAGAACATATACAATACATAGCATGATATTGCAATAGTACATATGCCATACAACAACAGATACAATACATAGTATGGTAATGCAATAGTACATATGCCATACAACAACATATACAATATATAGCATGATAATGCAATAGTACATATGCCATACAATTTTGTTGGTGTGTTTGTACAACAGATACAATACATAGTATGGTAATGCAATAGTACATATGTCATACAACAACATATACAATACATAGCATGATAATGCAATAGTACATATGCCATACAACAACAGATACAATACATAGCATGATAATGCAATAGTACATATGCCATACAACAACAGATACAATACATAGCATGATAATGCAATAGTACATATGCCATACAACAACAGATACAATACATAGCATGATAATGCAATAGTACATATGCCATACAACAACATATACAATACATAGCATGATAATGCAATAGTACATATGCCATACAACAACAGATACAATACATAGCATGATAATGCAATAGTACATATGCCATAGAACATATACAATACATAGCATGATAATGCAATAGTACATATGCCATACAACAACATATACAATACATAGTATGGCAATGCAATAGTACATATGTCATACAACAACAGATACAATACATAGTATGGCAATGCAATAGTACATATGCCATACAATAACATATACAATATATAGCATGATAATGCAATAGTACATATGCCATACAACATATACAATACATAGCATGATAATGCAATAGTACATATGCCATACAACAACATATACAATACATAGCATAATAATGCAATAGTACATATGCCATACAACAACAGATACAATACATAGCATGATAATGCATTAGTACATATGTCATACAACAACAGATACAATACATCGCACGATAATGCAATAGTACATATGTCATACAACAACAGATACAATACATAGTATGGCAATGCAATAGTACATATGCCATACAACAACATATACAATACATAGCATGATAATGCAATAGTACATATGCCATACAACAACAGATACAATACATAGCATGATAATGCAATAGTACATTTGTCATACAACAACAGATACAATACATAGCATGATAATGCAATAGTACATATGTCATACAACAACAGATACAATACATAGTATGGCAATGCAATAGTACATATGCCATACAACAACATATACAATACATAGCATGATAATGCAATAGTACATATGCCATACAACAACAGATACAATACATAGCATGATAATGCAATAGTACATTTGTCATACAACAACAGATACAATACATAGCATGATAATGCAATAGTACATATGTCATACAACAACAGATACAATACATAGTATGGCAATGCAATAGTACATATGCCATACAACAACATATACAATACATAGCATGATAATGCAATAGTACATATGCCATACAACAACAGATACAATGCAATAGTACATATGCCATACAACAACAGATACAATACATAGTATGATGCAATAGTACATATGTTTGCCATACAACAACATATACAATACATAGCATGATATGCAATAGTACATATGCCATACAACATACAATACATAGCATGATAATGCAATAGTACATATGCCATACAACAACAGATAAATGCAATAGTACATATGCCATACAACAACAGATACAATACATAGCATGATAATGCAATAGTACATATGCCATACAACATACAATGCATACAATATACATAGCATATGATAATGCAATAGTACATATGTCATACAACAACATAATACAATACATAGCATGATACAATACATAGCATGATAATGCATAGTACATATGCCATACAACATACAGCATACAATATACATATGCATGCATAATATGCAATAGTACATATGCCATACAACAACAGATACAATACATAGCATGATAATGCAATAGTACATATACATCGCACATAGCAACATATACAACAACAGATACAATACATAGTATGGCATGCAATAGTACATATGCCATACAACAACATATACAATACATAGCATGATAATGCAATAGTACATATGCCATACAACAATACATACATATATTGCAATAGTACATGATACAACAACAGATACAATACATAGCAATAATGTACATATGCCATACAACAACAGCATACAATATACATATGCATGATAATGCAATAGTACATATGCCATACAACAATACATAGCAATACATAGCATGCATAATGCAATAGTACATATGCCATACAACAACATATACAATATATAGCATAGTATATGCCATACAACAACAGCAATGCAATAGTACATATGCCATACAACAACAGATACAATACATAGTATGGCAATGAATACATATATACAATACATAGCATGATAATGCAATAGTACATATGCCATACAACAACAGATACAATACATAGCATGATAATGCAATAGTACATATGCCATACAACAAAGATAATACATAGCATGATAATGCAATAGTACATATGCCATACAACAACAGATAAATGCAATAGTACATATGCCATACAACATAGCATATACAATATACATAGCATGATAAATGCAATAGTACATATGCCATACAACAACATATACAATACATAGCATATGCCATAGCATATAATGCAATACATAGTATGGCATATAGTCATACAACAATACAGATACATAGCAATAATGCATATGCATATGCATAAATGCAATAGTACATATGCCATACAACATATACAATACATACATGATAATGCAATAGTACATATGCCATACAACATATACAATACATAGTATAATGCAATAGTACATATGCATACAACAACAGATACAATACATAGCCATACATACAACAACAGATACAATACATATACAATAGTACATATGCCATACAACAACAGATACAATAGTAGTCATACAATAGTACATACAATACATAGCAATAATGCATTGTACATATGTCATACAACAACAGATACAATACATAGTATGGCAATGCAATAGTACATATGCCATACAACAACAGATACAATACATAGCATGATAATGCATTAGTACATATGTCATACAACAACAGATACAATACATAGTATGATAATGCAATAGTACATATGCCATACAACAACAGATACAATATATAGCATGATAATGCAATAGTACATATGCCATACAACAACATATACAATACATAGCATGATAATGCAATAGTACATATGTCATACAACAACAGATACAATACATAGTATGATAATGCAATAGTACATATGCCATACAACAACATATACAATATATAGCATGATAATGCAATAGTACATATGTCATACAACAACAGATATAATACATAGCATGATAATGCAATAGTACATATGTCATACAACAACAGATACAATACATCGCACGATAATGCAATAGTACATATGTCATACAACAACAGATACCATACATAGTATGGCAATGCAATAGTACATATGCCATACAACAACATATACAATACATAGCATGATAATGCAATAGTACATATGCCATACAACAACAGATACAATACATAGCATGATAATGCAATAGTACATATGCCATAGAACATATACAATACATAGCATGATAATGCAATAGTACATATGCCATACAACAACATATACAATACATAGTATGGCAATGCAATAGTACATATGTCATACAACAACAGATACAATACATAGTATGGCAATGCAATAGTACATATGCCATACAATAACATATACAATATATAGCATGATAATGCAATAGTACATATGCCATACAACATATACAATACATAGCATGATAATGCAATAGTACATATGCCATACAACAACAGATACAATACATAGCATGATAATACAATAGTACATATGCCATACAACAACATATACAATACATAGCATGATAATGCAATAGTACATATGCCATACAACAACATATACAATACATAGCATGATAATACAATAGTACTTATGCCATACAACAACATATACAATACATAGCATGATAATGCAATAGTACATATGCCATACAACAACAGATACAATACATAGCATGATAATGCATTAGTACATATGTCATACAACAACAGATACAATACATCGCACGATAATGCAATAGTACATATGTCATACAACAACAGATACAATACATAGTATGGCAATGCAATAGTGCATATGCCATACAACAACATATACAATACATAGCATGATAATGCAATAGTACATATGCCATACAACAACAGATACAATACATAGCATGATAATGCAATAGTACATGTGTCATACAACAACATATACAATACATAGCATGATAATGCAATAGTACATATGTCATACAACAACAGATACAATACATAGTATGGCAATGCAATAGTACATATGCCATACAACAACAGATACAATACATAGCATGATAATGCAATAGTACATATGCCATAGAACATATACAATACATAGCATGATATTGCAATAGTACATATGCCATACAACAACAGATACAATACATAGTATGGCAATGCAATAGTACATATGCCATACAACAACATATACAATATATAGCATGATAATGCAATAGTACATATGCCATACAACAACATATACAATACATAGTATGGCAATGCAATAGTACATATGCCATACAACAACAGATACAATACATAGTATGGCAATGCAATAGTACATATGCCATACAACAACATATACAATACATAGCATGATAATGCAATAGTACATATGCCATACAACAACAGATACAATACATAGCATGATAATGCAATAGTACATATGCCATACAACAACAGATACAATACATAGCATGATAATGCAATAGTACATATGCCATACAACAACAGATACAATACATAGTATGATAATGCAATAGTACATATGTCATACAACAACAGATACAATACATAGTATGATAATGCAATAGTACATATGTCATACAACAACAGATACAATACATAGTATGATAATGCAAATGGTTTGGGCCACACGTTTAAACAACAGTAAGTTTAAACGTTATTTATTTTACAACGATTGCGAAGCACGTTCTAACAACATATATTAATCACTCTCGTTGGCGCGGATGAAAGCGTATATGTGGTCATTCGTGTGGGAGGAAACCGGAGTACCCGCAGAAAATCCAGCTGTCCGATCTGGTGACCACCGTACCATATCACATATTTCCCGGTCCGCGGATCGAACCCGGGTTGCATTGGTGAGGAGCGAGCGCGGCAACCACTGCGCTAATCGGACAACAGTAGACAACTGTCAACACAAGAACAACAAGTTAACGTTTGATTAAATTAATGTACTGGGTTTTGTTACAGTAAAGAGCACAACTCATATAATGGGGGGGGGGGGGGTGTGGGAAAGACTCATCGCTATGATAGAGATGGAGATTTGATTCCATACATCGGGGTCATCCACAGACGCTTGAGTCTGGATAAGTGGTTTCGGGTTCGTATGGTCCATAATTACTCCGATTTTGACGGGATGTCATTTTTAAATATCCTTGGATATGGCTTAAAATGTTTTTAAAAATTGGTTTTCAACACAAACCACTTGTCAAGATCTCAAGTGTATGTGTGGTAGCCCATCGTGACAATGGGATGCGAATACTGTATAGTTATGTGATAATTGACCAACGATTATCAGGGGCGTAGCTTGGCTGGAATCGATGTGTAGGCCAACTTACAAATTAAGACGGAAGGGGGTCCGGGGGTCGTCCCCAGGACAACTATTTATAGCGTATATAATTTATTCCTGGCCTCCCGATTTTTGTTGCGAAATTGGCATTTTTATTTTTTCGTGGGGGGGATAGTGTAGGCCACAGCCTACACGGCCTATAGGAAGCTACGCTAATGATTATTCCGGGTGCATTAACACACGATTCCTTGATATTTTCTTTTATTTCAGGGAAAGAATATGGGCATGGAGATAGCAGATACGTCTCGTTAGTATCTCAAAATTTGTTTAACCCATAACCTGACGAATAAATTGGACGGAATGTGCAAACAACATAGATCCAGATCAGCAGCGGCGTAGCGCTGCGTCTGATCAGGATCTATGCTGTTTGCTATTCAGGCAAGTGTTTTAGTTCCACTATCCGAATAGCAAAGAGCATAGAGCATGATCAGACAGCACGTTCTGTGCACATTCTGTGCCGTCTGATCTGGCTGTATGCTGTAGTCGTGATTGGCAGGTTATGGGTTACCATACTTCAGGTTCATAATATTAGATAAATGTGTTACGATAATATTTCAAATCGTAAGTAATCATAGTAAACTCAGCGTAGTGAAAACATGCATACACTAAATTTTGAATTAATTAATCACGGAAATAATAAGAATTAGTTGATGCAAATTAATTTGAGCTCGATTGCGAAACAAGTTCTTACAACTTACAGTAATCACTCTCGAGATTTGTGATGGAATCCATCGCCGTGAGTGAGCGAGGAGGTAATGTGGAATTTAAATGTATTGGACACAATCGTAACGGCTCCAGCTGGGGTCGAACTCCGGGCCCTTCGCACCTGAAGCAAACGCTCTACCACAGTGCTGTCACGACTTCCATAAAAACAAGTCCTTGATATAGCGTCATATTTCATCTATATATCATGTGAAGTCTCAATGGCAATGAACGTGCAAAGTTGCAAATACAAACACAATTGCATTTCAGGGGCGAAACTTGCACAGTTGCAATGGAAACCATCACAGCCTTCGTTGACGGACCACTATGTTTCCTGACTGCAGCAGCTTTCGCTTTTCCCCAGGGTGCTCGGTACCGCTTTGTTTTACAGCTGGTCGTTTCTATATGCCACCTTTATGGAGACACGATGTACCTCTCGACTGAGATGCTAGACGGGTTCGCCCACAGTGAGATGTGGCATCCACTGCATTTCTGGTTCTATTTCGTGTTTTTAAATGCAATATGGATTATTATACCTGGTATTAACGTTATTGATGCATGTATGGCTCTAAGTCACTCTCAACAACAAGCGGATAAGCTAACTCCTCAGAAGAAACGAAACTCGAAGAAAGTTAAATGAGGAAATAGATTTATTTATAAGAGCTACATTCCCTAAATCTACGCAGACTAGATCAACGACGTATTGACAGTAGGTTATCCCTTATGTATAAAATTCATGATTAAATGGTTGCTATCCCCATTGAAAATTACCTAGTTCTCCTCTCCCGTCCTGCTCGCCACTGCCATTCCTTAAGCTATAGGTTAATTACAGCAACTACAGACTACTACAAGTTTTCCTTTTTTCCAAGAACAATATACCATTGGAACCATCTCCCTCCTGACATTGCCCAACTCCCTACCATCGAGCAATGCAATACGGCCCGCGAGGTGTTCGACATTAGAAGAAGATAGATACATGTAGGTAAAAGTGTGTGTTAATACGCATTTCACAGACGAAGCAAAATGCCAAATCAGAATGAGATTACCTTAGATAAACATCGGAAGTAAGTGTTGTACTCGTAAAACTTGATAAAAGCGAAGCTCTGCGGAAATGAATTAAGAAGCAGAATTAAAAAATGTAAGAAGGTGAGAAGTATTCACCATGCTCTACAAGTATTCCATCAGTAGTAGTGTGAACACCTTGAAAGAAATGTAGTTCGTTGTTAAATTTATTGCAGTTGGGTGACTAACTTTTATAAGACGATTAAAATAAACATCATCTAAAAGTGATTATTGTGGCCTATGGTAATTATTATAACTAGATGTTTAGAGGGCTGTGTGGGCTGCTGTAATCTCAGTGTGTGTTTTGTTGTCATATCTCCGACTGTCACTCACACAAGAATGTGTGCCAACGACAGTCGGTGGTAGACCGGATGGATACAATACCCGGTGCATTTATATTTCTGAGATGTCCAAGACTGCATTTATAAGAAATACAGTGCAACAATTTACTGTATTAATACTCGTCAAGATACCATAATAAAGACAGTACAAGTATTTGTTGTATGTGACAAAATAATATTACATCAGAAGCACATTTTACCACACATTTACCCACATCAATTGGGGGGGGGGGGGGTTGCTAGTTTGCGGCACAACGCTTGTTGTTGTTGTCTGAATGGGGATTAGTTTAAACTTTATTTATTTTACAACGATTGCGAAGCAAGTTTTATCAACTTATATTAATGGAGTCACCTCTGGTTCTTTTACGTGCACATTGTAAAGCACCGACACGAGACCTCGGTTTAAAGTCCCATCTGAAAGACTGTTAATTTTATTAGGGTCAGGCGGGGAATCGAACCAAATATCATCATATTCCATAACATATTATATATAGTTTCTCTACTTTTCAGCTTTAACATACTATATAATTCCAATGTGCAGTGTTCACTTATAGTCCTATATTTTGATTGTATTTGATTTGTGTTGAGGGCCTCGTGGTAGATTAACTTTTATTAAATGAGTTCTCTCGTAAAATAAAGTCTTTATTATTATTGTTATTATTATTATTACTACTCTCCTAGTAATGCATCTTCGAACCCGGGTAATTGTGAAGCACTTGTAAATGTGCTTGGATGGATGCTGTACCACGTGCTACCATGGTCGTGACTGGCAACATAGGCCAGACCGTTCTGTGAGATTCCATACAGGTGACCACTGTCACCGTCCATTCCTAATAGTGTCCCTAATACGGGCGACATTCCTGAAATAAGAAAAACAACAACGAAACTAAGAACAAATGTAGTTTACAATGCAGTTTCACAAAATAAAACGATACGTTCTGTGGTACAACTATACACGTTTATTTATATATGTACATATATATATATATTGCATTACCATTACGAGGTGAAACAAGAAACCATCGCGAGACACGCATAATTATGTGCAATATATAGCTTGTGTCAAAGAAAAAATCGACACCATTTCGACCTGAAATATGACTGGTGTGTGGTTTGCTACCGGTGGTTGACCATATAGAAAAGATTTTGGAGAGTAGTGCAATGACACAGATATATACCCATTCCAGAATCTCCTCTGGTTCTTATACGTGCACGGTGTAAAATACCAACACGAGACATCGGTTGAAAGTCCCAGCTGAAAGACGGGGGACAGTTACAGTACATGCAGTTACAGTACATGAGAGTACATGTAGTTACAGTACATGATAGTACATGTAGTTACAGTACATGACAGTACATGTAGTTACAGTACATGACAGTACATGTAGTTACAGTACATGACAGTACATGTAGTTACAGTACATGACAGTACATACAGTTACAGTACATACAGTGACAGTACATGTAGTTACAGTACATACAGTTACAGTACATGCAGTTATAGTACATACAGCTACGGTACATGACAGTACATACAGTTACAGTACATACAGTTACAGTACATACAGTTACAGTACATGACAGTACATACAGTTACAGTACATGACAGTACATACAGTTACAGTACAAACAGTTACAGTACATGACAGTACATACAGTTACAGTACATGACAGTACATACAGTTACAGTACATACAGTTACAGTGCATGACCGTACATACAGTTACAGAACATGACAGTACATGTAGTTACAGTGCATACAGTGACAGTACATGTAGTTACAGTACATACAGTGACAGTACATGTAGTTACAGTACATACAGTTACAGTACATACAGTTACAGTACATGCAGTTACAGTACATACAGCTACAGTACATGACAGTTACAGTACATACAGTTACAGTACATGACAGTACATACAGTTACAGTACATGACCGTACATACAGTTACAGTACAAACAGTTACTGTACATGACAGTACATACCGTTACAGTACATGACGGTACATACAGTTACAGTACATACAGTTACAGTACATACAGTTACAGTACATACAGTTACAGTACATACAGTTACAGTACATACAGTTACAGTACATGACAGTACATACAGTTACAGTACATACAGTTACAGTACATACAGTTACAGTACATACAGTTACAGTACATACAGTTACAGTACATGACAGTACATACAGTTACAGTACATACAGATACAGTACATACAGTTACAGTACATGACAGTACATACAGTTACAGTACATACAGTTACAGTACATACAGTTACAGTACATACAGTTACAGTACATACAGTTACAGTACATACAGTTACAGTACATAACAGTGCATACAGTTACAGTACATACAGTTACAGTACATGACAGTACATACAGTTACAGTACATGACAGTACATACAGTTACAGTACATGATAGTGCATACAGTTACAGTACATGACAGTACACACAGTTACAGTACTTACAGTTACAGTACATACAGTTACACTACATACAGTTAGAGTACATACAGTTACAGTACATACAGTTACAGTACATACAGTTACAGTACATAAAGTTACTACAGTACATACATACAGTTACAGTACATACAGTTACAGTACATACAGATACAGTACATACAGATACAGTACATACATACAGTTACAGTACATACAGTTACAGTACATACAGTTACAGCACAAACAGTTACAGTACATACAGTACATACAGATACAGTACATACATACAGTTACAGTACATACAGTTACAGTACATACAGTTACAGCACATACAGTTACAGTACATACAGTACATACAGTTACAGTACATACAGTACATACAGTTACAGTACATACAGTTACAGTACATACCGTTACAGTACATACAGCTACGGTACATACAGTACATACAGTTACAGTACATACAGTTACAGTACATACAGTTACAGTACATACAGTTACAGTACATACAGTTACAGTACATACAGTTACAGTACATACAGTTACAGTACATACAGTTACAGTACATAACAGTGCATACAGTTACAGTACATACAGTTACAGTACATACAGTTACAGTACATGACAGTACATACAGTTACAGTACATGACAGTACATACAGTTACAGTACATGATAGTGCATACAGTTACAGTACATGACAGTACACACAGTTACAGTACTTACAGTTACAGTACATACAGATACAGTACATACATACAGTTACAGTACATACAGTTACAGTACATACAGTTACAGCACAAACAGTTACAGTACATACAGTACATACAGATACAGTACATACATACATACAGTTACAGTACATACAGTTACAGTACATACAGTTACAGCACATACAGTTACAGTACATA
The DNA here is from genome assembly GCA_014843695.1 of Archivesica marissinica. Lineage (NCBI taxonomy): Eukaryota > Metazoa > Mollusca > Bivalvia > Venerida > Vesicomyidae > Archivesica > Archivesica marissinica. The sequence goes on from JABXNX010003899.1 coordinate 11,474, forward strand.
CAGTTACAGTACATACAGTTACAGCACATACAGTTACAGTACATACAGTTACAGTACATACAGTTACAGTACATACAGTTACAGTACATACAGTTACAGTACATACAGCTACAGTACATACAGTTACAGTACATACAGTTACAGTACATACAGTTACAGTACATACAGTTACAGTACATACAGTTACAGTACATAACAGTGCATACAGTTACAGTACATACAGTTACAGTACATACAGTTACAGTACATGACAGTACATACAGTTACAGTACATGACAGTACATACAGTTACAGTACATGATAGTGCATACAGTTACAGTACATGACAGTACACACAGTTACAGTACTTACAGTTACAGTACATACAGTTAAAGTACATACAGTTACAGTACATACAGTTACAGTACATACAGTTACAGTACATACAGTACATACAGTTACAGTGCATAAAGTTACTACAGTACATACATACAGTTACAGTACATACAGTTACAGCACATACAGTTACAGTACATACAGTACATACAGTTACAGTACACACAGTACATACAGTTACAGTACATACAGTTACAGTACATACAGTTACAGTACATACAGTTACAGTACATACAGTACATACAGTTACAGTACATACAGTTACAGTACATACAGTTACAGTACATACAGTTACTACAGTTACAGTACATATTTCCTACTTACTATATATGGAATTGCTGATGTTCTTTATACATGTTTCTATCGTCCAAGATTTTCTGAATAACATAAAGAAATGGCTGTGTGCAATCGTATACTAACATAACACTTACCAGAGATGATAAACACGTCCCTGTGCGTTCTCTCAAGTCATAATCTGTTCTGCAACAGGGAAAGTGCACATATGGCCAGAGTGTCTAGTGTTCCTATTCCAGCAATTCTAAAGTCATATTCTGGTTAAAAAATTCACAGAATGTACAGGAGGGATAGCGTCACTGGCGTTTACGAGGCAAGATACACACCTGGAAACTTGAGAATTGTTTATACTCGCCCTTCTAACATGACATCCTGGAACAGTTCCCGTTATATATACATACATACATTCACATTAAGGTCAATACCCTACCTATTTCTTTTCGGAATGCCGCAGATATAAGCATGTCCATTGCTGGCTTTTACAGAAGACTTCTTTCCGTATCCTGTAAATAACGTAATAAAAATCATACATGCAGCATCTGCTCGTATACTATTTCGCAGAGTACAATTGTGAGTGTTTCCTCGCAAGAACAGTCGATGTGAATTTACAAACACGTTTGAAACACAGGGATTCGGCACGTTCGGGGGTACTAGTATATATATTTAAGTACTTAAATATATATACTAGTACCCCCATACGTGCCGAATCCCTGTGGTTTGAAAGAGGTCTACAGCCATACAAGCAGGTTGTTTTCACTTCAATCCTACATGTATGTATATATTATAAATAATTGACTATGTTTATTCAAAGAAATAAATATTGTTTAAACTAAGCAAGTTTTTTTAAAACACTCCCAAATGTCGTTCAGGGTCCATTGTAAATACATGTGTGTTCATGTTTCCATCGCAACTGCTAAGCGCTTTCACAAAGGATTGATGTTACTGATATTTCAGCCATAACGTTTACGAGTCGTCACATGCCACAAACAGCTACATCACATACAGTCAACTGTTATCGCATGCCACAAACAGCTACATCACATACAGTCAACTGTTACCGCATGCTACAAACAGCTGTATCACATACAGTCAACTGTTACCGCATGCCACAAACAGCTGTATCACATACAGTCAACTGTTACCGCATGCCACAAACAGCTATATCACATACAGTCAACTGTTACCGCATGCCACAAACAGCTATATCACATACAGTCAACTGTTACCGCATGCTACAAACAGCTATATCACATACAGTCAACTGTTACCGCATGCCATAAACAGCTATATCACATACAGTCAACTGTTATCGCATGCCACAAACAGCTATATCACATACAGTCAACTGTTATCGCATGCCACAAACAGCTATATCACATACAGTCAACTGTTACCGCATGCCACAAACAGCTACCGTACATACAATCAACTGTTACCGCATGCCACAAACAGCTATATCTCATACAGTCAAGTGTTATCGCATACCACAAACAGCTATATCACATACAGTCAAGTGTTATCGCATACCACAAACAGCTATATCACATACAGTCAACTGTTACCGCATACCACAAACAGCTATATCTCATACAGTCAAGTGTTATCGCATACCACAAACAGCTATATCACATACAGTCAACTGTTACCGCATACCACAAACAGCTATATCACATACAGTCAAGTGTTATCGCATACCAAAACAGCTATATCACATACAGTCAATTGTTACCGCATGCCACAAACAGCTGTATCACATACAGTCAATTGTTACCGCATGCCACAAACAGCTGTATCACATACAGTCAACGGTTATCGCATGCCACAAACAGCTGTATCACATACAGTCAATTGTTACCGCATGTCACAAACAGCTACCTCACATACAGTCAACTGTTACCGCATGCCACAAACAGCTACCTCACATACAGTCAACTGTTATCGCATGCCACAAACAGCTACCGTACATACAGTCAACTGTTACCGCATGCCACAAACAGCTATATCACATACAGTCAACTGTTATCGCATGCCACAAACAGCTACATCACATACAGTCAACTGTTATCGCATGCCACAAACAGCTATATCACATACAGTCAAGTGTTACCGCATGCCACAAACAGCTATATCACATACAGTCAACTGTTATCGCATGCCATAAACAGCTATATCTCATACAGTCAACTGTTATCGCATGCCACAAACAGCTATATCACATACAGTCAACTGTTATCGCATGCCATAAACAGCTATATCTCATACAGTCAACTGTTACCGCATGCCACAAACAGCTATATCACATACAGTCAACTGTTATCGCATGCCATAAACAGCTATATCTCATACAGTCAACTGTTATCGCATGCCACAAACAGCTATATCACATACAGTCAACTGTTATCGCATGCCACAAACAGCTACCGTACATACAGTCAACTGTTACCGCATGCCACAAACAGCTGTATAACATACAGTCAACTGTTATCGCATGCCACAAACAGCTATATCACATACAGTCAACTGTTATCGCATGCCATAAACAGCTATATCTCATACAGTCAACTGTTATCGCATGCCACAAACAGCTATATCACATACAGTCAACTGTTATCGCATGCCACAAACAGCTACCGTACATACAGTCAACTGTTACCGCATGCCACAAACAGCTGTATAACATACAGTCAACTGTTATCGCATGCCACAAACAGCTATATCACATACAGTCAACTGTTATCGCATGCCATAAACAGCTATATCTCATACAGTCAACTGTTATCGCATGCCACAAACAGCTATATCACATACAGTCAACTGTTATCGCATGCCACAAACAGCTACATCACATACAGTCAACTGTTATCGCATGCCACACACAGCTGTATCTCATACAGTCAATGGTTAGTTAGATTATGCCATATATAGTTACCTCACATAGAGTTACGGGTTCGAGCATGCCACACATAGTTACCTTCGATGTGATTACCGTAACATACCTGTCAGAGTGTTCACACATAGCCGATGGTAATCCATTACCCAGCCACACTCGTCTTCAGTAGAACATCTACACAGAGCAAAACCATTTTCAAGGCATTGACAACGTGGTTCCTCGTGAGTATTTGCTATATTGACTGTGACAATAATATAAAACTGGGTGAATATAGTTGCATATCTCGGGTTTAAGCAAAACTATGCGGTCTTGGTAAGATTATATACGCAAACATCGTTCTATTAATCCGGTATACATTCACCACAGTGGCAGGTAGGTCTCTATAGACATGTGGTCTGTAATCATGGCGTTTTAGCACATATTTGACTGTATATATGCCAGTTTGGTTGACGAACTTCCACGTAATATGACGACATTCTGCTAGTGTCGAGACAGGAATGGTAAAATATTACTACATTTAAACGGTATAACTATCACGCAAATATTATTATTAATAATAATAATATAGTACTAGTATATACTATAGAACTCATGAATCTACCTTGAGGCCATCAGCATATACTAGTATACAAATCAAATGCAATCAAAGATAGGACTATAAGTGAAAATTACACATTGGAATTATTTAGTAATATATGTTAAAGCTGAAAAGTAGAGAAACTATATATAATATGTTATGGAATATGATATAATTATTGTATAGTAGAGTAGAAAAAGGGGAATGAGACAATTAATGACAATAAAACTATATAACAATGTGCAGATATGACATATAGGGGTATCTTGAAAAACGTCATGAAATGAAATCAGCTTAAATACATTCGCGAGGTCTCATGTCGGTGCTTTACACCGTGCACGTAAAAGAACCAGAGGATACTCTGGAATGGGTCTCTCTCTGTAGCATTGCACTATCCTCCAAAAATCTAAAATAACTACACGCACGCACGCACGCACGCACACACACTCACACACTCACACTCAAACACACACGTGTATAAACAAACGTACGTACCGTTTGATTCCACGAGAGTACCTATCTTATAAGGAAATACAATGCCATATCCCCGCTCCTCATTATCACGACCATTATTATAACGTATGTCGTCGTAGATTTCGAACTCTTTTCCTGGTTCGTAAATCACATGTGAAGTATTCAATGTCAGGACGAATTGGATTCGTACGTTTTGAACGAAGGAAAGTCTTCCAAACTGAAAGTATAATATTTATAGATATAAGATTGCAATTGATAGTTTATCCGAGAGTCAGCGTAAGTGGCTAGGATATATGTCATGTCTTACGATCAAGCTCCAGGTCAAGGTGTGTATTGTTAGGGGGGGGGGGAGGGGGGTGGGAGGGGTGTGAGAGGGTGGTGTAGGGGGGGGGGGGGGGGGGGGTCGTTTACCATGCTTCGTTCGTATGCCCAATACATTATACATTACAGATAATTTATAAACTCACTAAAATTATTGGTTTCTTTGAGATAATTGTGGGTAACATTGAATCGTTACAAATAGTACAGATATATAGTGTTCTATAGATGGAATTCGCTTTCTGATCACATAAACAATCTACCCGGGTAAGTCCGGTGTAAATTGTCTTTGGCATTGGTAGTACATATACATTAAAACATTCGTCTACCTGTCACGCTATATTGGAACTTCCGATAATACAAGCGATATTGAATTGTACATACATACATGAACAGTCAATTGTACATATATACATTAACAGTCAATTGTACATATATACACGAACAGTCAATTGTACATATATACATGAACAGTCAATTGTACATATATACACGAACAGTCAATTGTACATATATACATGAACAGTCAATTGAACATATATACATTAACAGTCAATTGTACATATATACACGAACAGTCAATTGTACATATATACACGAATAGTCAATTGTACATATATACACGAACAGTCAATTGTACATATATACACGAACAGTCAATTGTACATATATACATGAACAGTCAATTGTACATATATACATGAACAGTCAATTGTACATATATATATGAACAGTCAATTGTACATATATACATGAACAGTCAATTGTATATATATATACATGAACAGTCAATTGTACATATATACACGAACATTCAAGTGTACATATATACATGAACAGTCAATTGTACATATATACATGAACAGTCAATTGTACATATATACATGAACAGTCAATTGTACATATATACACGAACAGTCAATTGTACATATATACATGAACAGTCAATTGTACATATATACACGAACAGTCAATTGTACATATATACATGAACAGTCAATTGTACATATATACATGAACATTCAATTGTACATATATACATGAACAGTCAATTGTACATATATACATGAACAGTCAATTGTACATATATACACGAACAGTCAATTGTACATATATACATGAACATTCAATTGTACATATATACATGAACATTCAATTGTACATATATACATTAACAGTCAATTGTACATATATACATGAACAGTCAATTGTACATATATACATTAACAGTCAATTGTACATATATACATGAACAGTCAATTGGGATATATGTGGAAGTCGTGATAGCGCAGTGGATGCGCGTTCGCTTCAGGTGCGAAAGGTCCGGAGTTCGAGCCCCGCTGGAGCCGCCCTTAGGCAAGGCATTTAAATTCCACATTGCCTCTTCTCTCTCCCTCGTGGCGATGGATTCCATCAGGAATGAGGTCTCGAGAGTGATAAATATAAGTTGTAATAACTTGTTTTACAATCCAGCTAAAATAAATTTGTATAAACTAACAGTCAATTGTACATATATACATGAATAGTCAATTGCGTGTAGCCAGATTGCTTGCAAACTCATTCAGCGTAAACTAGCATCAACGAACACTTGCCAATGGGTAAACGTAATATTCTCAACTAAACAAGGCACCGTGGCCGAGTGGTAAAGGTCGTCGACATCAACTCACTTGCCCCTCACAGCTACATGTTGGAATCTCACTCTGGGTATCGAATAATTGCATGCAAGCAAGGTCGGTGGTTCTACTCGGTGCCCGCCCGATCGTGCCCGGAATGCTGCTGGAAATAGCACACGAGGTCTTCCTCTACCAGTAATAGTTGGAGTCACCATATGACCTAAGCAATCGGTTCGAGCCCCACTGGAGCCGTTACGATTGTGCCCTTAGGCAAGGCATTTAAAGTCCACGTTGCCTCTTCTCTCTCCCTCGTGGCGATGGATTCCATCAGGAATGAGGTCTCGAGAGTGATTTATATAAGTTGAAATAACTTGTTTCGCAATCGAGCTAAAATAAATTTGTATAAAGTAATGTATATATATGTACATGGTATACAGTTAGATGGTACTCGTTGATAAACAAACAGCGTAAAGCGACACTACATCAGTGAAAACACAAATCTTTGCAGAATGTAATTTACTATAATATGGTATAATTTCTTTCCAAATACTGAGTATTTCAACTAATAAAGCAAACGTCGTAGTAGTACATGCAGCTCTTTGTATGTTGTGTATACGTCATCACTTGTTGCTAAACGTCACCACCACCACTACAGAGCTCTTTGTATGTTGTGTATACGTCATCACTTGTTGCGTATACGTCACCACCACCACTACCGAGCTCTTTGCTTTTTTGGTATACGCGTCACTATATAGCCTATTGGTAATAGCTTTATAAATAGCGATCTCGTACCATTCTATAAATATAGACTACGAACCGATCCATAAATAACCAACGCTTCTATATAAATATAGACCGATTAGAACGGTCTCAGTCCTCAAGCGGCTTCAACGAATATACGGGTAAGTTCATTATATTATTCGAGCTAGGCGTACGTTTTTATCGAGTAAGAAATCCTAATTACAAACTTAACCTATGTACGAAAATGAATAATATATATCCTTACGTTAACTTCCATAAAAACGCGATAAATTATTAATAATCCGTAATGTACGTTTTAGAAGGGCATGTCACTAGACATAGCCATAGCGTATATGAAACACGTGGTGTTCCATGCCCTGTAACATAATTAACTGAATCCAAGCGGTATGAGGTTATATGTTTGTCAGGTGACCCTAAATAACCTTATCTAGAAATGCGAGAGAAATACACGGAGCACAGCTACAACCGTACGATACATCTCAGTTTAGCCACCTCAAACCACACCATCACTACAGAAAATGAAGTCGAAACCGTTTGCAACAGTATTTACTACAACATACGTCATTAGTGTCATGGAATGCCATAGAAATGCATAAGCACGGAACCAAACACTGACGCACGTTAATTCTCTGCTCGGAATGCCTCCAATAATGAATCCAAACGGCATGAGGTTATATGTTTGCCAGTTGACCCTAAATAATCTTATCCGGGAATGCGAGAAATATTTATAAACATCACCAGACAGTAGGTACACACCATGAACACAGCATGGAACCAAACACTGACGAGAGCGTACATAACTTAATCCTCAGTTAATTGGTCTTAATTGATGAGATGTAGCTGATCCTATAGCCTCAATGAGAACGAAATATTTATTTCTGTCTGCTTATCAACTCGAAGGTATTTTCCATGCAACATTATTAGACTCGTTTCAAGTTTGATTTATTTGACATCTTGCCACGCGTACATTTGAATCGCAAAACCCACGCTGTATCTCAGCGGGAGGTCGATTTTGTTAAATGTCAAACACTCTTTTCGCTATCTAGCTAACATAAATTTGTAATTTCATCACCGGTTCAATAAAATAATCCAAGCGTTCATAAAATATTACGTTAGTGTGTGTGCGTGTGTGCGTGCGTGCGTGCCTGCGTGCGCGTGTGTGTGTCTGTGCGCGTGCGTGCCTGCGTGCGCGTGTGTGTGTGTCTGTGCGCGTGCGTGTGTGTGTATGTGTGTGCGTGTGTGTGCGTGTGCGTGCGTGCGTGCGTGAGTGCGTGCGTGCGCGCGTGCGTGCGCGTGCGTGCGTGTGTGATAACAATGTAATATTTGGCAAGTTACTGATTCCCTCTATCAGGTTGTATGTTGTTTGCGGTTATTTTATATAATGTATATCTATTTACCTTACCACACGCCCGTCTGTCCGTCCGTCCGTCCGTACGTCCATGCACTATCCTCCATCTTAACCACTAGGCCACGGAGACGTTGTATGTATGTTTCAACACAAGCGGTTGAAACTATAAATGGATGCTTCAACACCTGAGTTTGAAACTATGAATGTATATTTCAAACCAAACTATCAATATAGCCTATACATACATATGCAACACAGAGTTATAACACGCGTCGGTTTATACGAATAGCAGACGTAATGCCAACGAGTCCGACGC
>JABXNX010003900.1:0-20440 GCA_014843695.1 Archivesica marissinica
TATAGAGTCTGTTATACTAGCAGTTATCTGTAGGTATAGATTCTGTTATACTAGCAGTAATAGGTAGGTATATATTATGTTATAATTGCGGTTATAGGTAGGTATAATCTATGTTATACTAGCAGTTATAGGTACGTATTGACTATGTTATACTAGCGGTTCTAGGTAGGTATATACTATGTAATAATAGCGGTTATAGGTAGGTATAGACTCTGTTATATTAGCAGATATAGGTAGGTATATACTCTGTTATACTAGCAGTTATATATAGGTATAGACTATGTTATACTAGCAGTTATAGCTAGGTATAGACTATGTTATAATAGAGGTTTATGTAGGTATAGACTATGTTATACTAGCAGTTATGGGTAAGTATAGACTATGTATCGATTCTGTTATACTAGCAGTAATAGGTAGGTATAGACTATGTTATACTAGCAGTTATAGGTAGCTATATACTATGTGATACTAGCAGATATTGATATGTATATACTATATTATACTAGCAGATATAGGTAGGTATATACTCTGTTATACTAGCAGTTATATATAGGTATAGACTATGTTATACTAGCAGTTATAGGTAGGTATATACTTTGCTATGCTAGCAGTTACAGGTAGGTATATACTCTGTTATGCTAGCAGTTATAGGTAGGTATAGAGTCTGTTTTTTACTAGCAGTAATAGGTAGGTATAAACTCTGTTATACTAGCAGTTATAGGTAGGTATATACTCTGTTATTCTTGCAGTTGTAGGTAGGTATAGAGTCTGATATACATGCAGTTATAGGTAGGTATATACTCTGTTATACTAGCAGATATAGGTAGGTATATACTCTGATATACTAGCAGTTATAGATAGGTATAGACTATGTTATACTAGCAGATATAGGTAGGTATTGATTCTGTTATACTAGCAGTAATAGGTAGGTATATACTATGTTATAATTGCGGTTATAGGTAGGTATAATCTATGTTATACTAGCAGTTATAGGTATGTATTGACTATGTTATACTAGCGGTTATTGGTAGGTATAGACTATGTTATACTAGCAGTTCTAGGTAGGTATAGACTATGTAATAATAGCGGTTATAGGTAGGTATAGACTATGCTATACTAGCAGTTATAGGTAGGTATGGACTATGTTATACTAGCTGTTATAGGTAGGTATAGACTATGCTATACTAGCAGGTATAGGTAGGTATGGACTATGTTATACTAGCAGTTATAGATAGGTATATACTCTGTTATACTAGCAGTTATAGGTAGGTATATACTCTGTTTTACTAGCAATTATAGGTAGGTATAGACTATGTTATACCAACAGTTATAGGTAGGTATAGACTAGGTTATAATAGCGGTTATAGGTAGGTATAGGGTCTGTTATACTAGCAGTTATAGGTAGGTATAGACTATGTTATACTAGCAGTTATAGGTAGGTATAGCGTATGTTATACTAGCGGTTATAGGTAGGCATAGACTATGTTATATTAGCAGTTATAGGTAGGAATAGACTATGTTATAATAGCGGTTATAGGTAGGTATAGACTATGTTATACTAGAGGTTTAAGGTAGGTATAGAGTTTGTCATACAAGTAGTAATAGGTAGGTCTAGACTCTGTTATACTAGCAGTTATAGGTAGTTTTATACTCTGTTATAATAGCAGTTATTGATATGTATATACTCTGTTATATAGCAGTTATAGGTAGGTATAGAGTCTGTTATACTAGCAGTATTAGGTAGGTCTAGACTCTGTTATACTAGCAGTTATAGGTAGTCATATACTCTGTTATACTAGCAGTTATAGATATGTATATACTCTGTTATACTAGCAGTTATAGGTAGGTATATACTCTGTTTTACTAGCAGTTATAGGTAGGTATAGAGTCTGTTATACTAGCAGTAATAGGTAGGTCTAGACTCTGTTATAATAGCAGTTATAGGTAGTTTTATACTATGTTATACTAGCAGTTATAGGTAGGTATATACTCTGTTGTACTAGCAGTTATTGGTAGGTATATACTCTGTTTTACTAGCAGTTATATGTAGGTATAGACTATGATATACCAACAGTTATAGGTAGGTATAGACTAGGTTATAATAGCGGTTATAGGTAGGTATAGTCTATGATATACTAGCAGTTATATATAGGTATAGACTATGTTATACTAGCAGTTATAGGTAGGTATAGACTATGTTATAATAGAGGTTTAAGGTAACTATATACTATGTCATACTAGCAGTTATAGGTAGGTATATACTTTGTTATTCTAGCAGTGATAGGTAGGTATAGAGTCTGTTATACTAGCAGTTATTAGTAGGTATGTACTATGTTATACTAGCAGTTATAGGTAGGTATATACTCTGTTATACTAGCAGTTATAGGTAGGTATATACTCTGTCATACTAGCTGTTATAGGTAGATATAGACTATGTTATACTAGCAGTAATAGGTAGGTATAGACTATGTTATACTAGCGGTTATAGGTAGGTATAGACTCTGTTATACTAGCAGTTATAGGTAGGTATAGACTATGTTATACTAGCAGTTATAGGTAGGTATAGCGTATGTTATACTAGCGGTTATAGGTAGGTATAGACTATGTTATATTAGCAGTTATAGGTAGGTATAGACTATGTTATAATAGCGGTTATAGGTAGGTATAGACTATGTTATACTAGAGGTTTAAGGTAGGTATAGAGTTTGTTATACTAGCAGTTATAGGTAGGTATAGACTCTGTTATACTAGCAGTTATAGGTAGTTATATACTCTGTTATACTAGCAGTTATAGGTAGGTATATACTCTGTTATACTAGCAGTTATAGGTAGGTATAGACTCTGTTATACTAGCAGTTATAGGTAGGTATAGACTCTGTTATACTAGCAGTTATAGGTAGTTATATACTATGTTATACTAGCAGTTATAGGTAGGTATATACTCTGTTATACTAGCAGTTATAGGTAGGTATATACTCTGTTATACTAGCAGTTATAGGTAGGTATAGACTATGTTATACTAGCGGTTATAGGTAGATATATACTCTGTTATACTAGCAGTTATAGATAGGTATATACTCTGTAATACCAGCTGTTATAGGAAGGTATAGACTATGTTATACTAGCAGTTATAGGTAGGTATAGACTCTGTTATACTAGCAGTTATAGGTAAGTATAGACTGTGTTATACTAGCAGTTATATATAGGTATATACTTTGTTATACTAGCAGTTATAGGTAGGTATAGACTATGTTATAATAGAGGTTTAAGGTAACTGTATACTATGTTATACTAGCAGTTATGGGTAGGTATAGACTATGTTATACTAGCGGTTATAGGTAGGTATATACTCTGTTATACTAGCAGTTATAGATAGGTATAGACTATGTTATACTAGCAGTTATATGTAGGTATTGCCTATGTAATAATAGAGGTTATAGGTAGGTATAGACTATGTTATACTAGCAGTAATAGGTAGGTATAGACTCTGTTATACTAGCAGTTATAGGTATGTATAGACAATGTTATAATAGAGGTTTAAGGTAACTATATACTATGTTATACTAGCAGTTATGGGGAGGTATAGACTATATTATACTAGCGGTTATAGGTAGGTATATATTCTGCTATGCTAGCAGTTATAGGTAGGTATATATTCTGTTATACTAGCAGTAATAAGTAGGTATAGACTCTGTTATAATAGAGGTTTAAGGTAACTCTATACTATGTTATACTAGCGGTTATAGGTAGGTATATACTATGCTATGCTAGCAGTTATAGGTAGGTATATATCCTGTTATGCTAGCAGTAATAAGTAGGTATAGACTCTGTTATACTAGCAGTTATAGGTAGCTATATACTATGTTATACTAGCAGTTATTGATAGGTATATACTATGTTATCCTAGCAGTTCTAGGTAGGTATATACTCTGTTTTAATAGCAGTTATAGGTAGGTATAGACTATGTTATACTAGCAGATATAGGTAGGTATATACTCTGTTATACTAGCAGTTATAGATAGGTATTGACTATGTTATACTAGCAGATATAGGTAGGTATAGACTATGTTATACTAGCGGTTATAGGTAGGTATATACTCTGCTATGCTAGCAGTTATAGGTAGGTATATATTCTGTTATACTAGCAGTAATAAGTAGGTATAGACTCTGTTATATTAGCAGTTATAGGTAGCTATATACTATGTTATACTAGCAGTTATTGATAGGTATATACTATGTTATCCTAGCAGTTATAGGTAGGTATATACTTTGTTTTACTAGCAGTTATAGGTAGGTATAGACTATGTTATACTAGCAGATATAGGTAGGTATATACTCTGTTATACTAGCAGTTATAGATAGGTATAGACTATGTTATACTAGCAGTTATAGGTAGGTATAGACTATGTTATAATAGAGGTTTAAGGTAACTCTATACTATGTTATACTAGCAGTTATAGGTAGGTATATACTTTGTTATTCTAGCAGTGATAGGTAGGTATAGAGTCTGTTATACTAGCAGTTATTGGTATGTATGTACTATGTTATACTAGCAGTTATAGGTAGGTATATACTCTGTTTTACTAGCAGTTATAGGTAGGTATAGACTATGTTATACTAGCAGATATAGGTAGGTATATACTCTGTTATACTAGCAGTTATAGATAGGTATTGACTATGTTATACTAGCAGATATAGGTAGGTATAGACTATGTTATACTAGAGGTTATAGGTAGGTATATACTCTGCTATGCTAGCAGTTACAGGTAGGTATATATTCTGTTATACTAGCAGTAATAAGTAGGTATAGACTCTGTTATATTAGCAGTTATAGGTAGCTATATACTATGTTATACTAGCAGTTATTGATAGGTATATACTATGTTATCCTAGCAGTTATAGGTAGGTATATACTCTGTTTTACTAGCAGTTATAGGTAGGTATAGACTATGTTATACTAGCAGATATAGGTAGGTATATACTCTGTTATACTAGCAGTTATAGGTAGGTATAGACTATGTTATAATAGAGGTTTAAGGTAACTATATACTATGTTATACTAGCAGTTATAGGTAGGTATATACTCTGCTATGAAAGCAGTCATAGGTAGGTATATACTCTGTTATACTAGAAGTTATAGGTAGGTATAGAGTCTGTTATACTAGCAGTAATAGGTAGGTCTAGACTCTGTTATACTAGCAGATATAGGTAGTTATATACTATGTTATACTAGCAGTTATATGTAGGTATATACTCTGTTATACTTGCAGTTATAGGTAGGTATATACTCTATTATACTAGCTGTTATAGGTAAGTATATACTCTGCTATGCTAGCAGTTATAGGTAGGTATATAGTTTTTTATACTAGCAGTAATAAGTAGGTATAGACTCTGTAATACTAGCAGTTATAGGTAGCTATATACTATGTTATACTAGCAGTTATAGGTAGCTATATACTATGCTAAACTAGCAGTTATAGGTAGCTATATACTATGTTATACTAGCAATTATTGATAGGTATATACTATGTTATCCTAGCAGTTATAGGTAGGTATATACTCTGTTTTACTAGCAGTTATAGGTAGGTATAGACAATGTTATACTAGCAGATATAGGTAGGTATATATTCTGTTATACTAGCAGTTATTGATAGGTATAGACTATGTTATACTAGCAGTTATAGGTAGGTATAGACTATGTTATAATAGAGGTTTAAGGTAACTATATACTATGTTATACTAGCAGTTATAGGTAGGTATATATATTTTGTTATTCTAGCAGTGATAGGTAGGTATAGAGTCTGCTATGAAAGCAGTCATAGGTAGGTATATACTCTGTTATACTAGAAGTTATAGGTAGGTATAGAGTCTGTTATACTAGTAGTAATAGGTAGGTCTAGACTCTGTTATACTAGCAGTTATAGGTAGTTATATACTATGTTATACTAGCAGTTATAGGTAGGTATATACACTGTTATGCTTGCCCTTATAGGTAGGTATATACTCTGTTATACTAGCTGTTATAGGTAGGTATATACTATGTTATACTAGCAGTAATAGGTAGGTATATACTATGTTATACTAGCAGTTATAGGTAGGTATAGACTATGTTATACTAGCAGTTATAGGTAGGTATGAACTATGTTATACTAGCGGTTATAGGTAGGTATATACTCTGTTATACTAGCAGTTATAGGTAGGTATATACTCTGTTATACTAGCAGTTATAGGTAGGTATAGACTATGTTATACTAGCAGATATAGGTAGGTATATACTCTGTTATACTAGCAGTTATAGATAGGTATAGACTATGTTATACTAGCAGTTATAGGTAGGTATAGACTATGTTATAATAGAGGTTATAGGTAGGTATATACTATGTTATACTAGCAGTAATAAGTAGGTATAGACTCTGTTATACTAGCAGTTATAGGTAGGTATAGACTATGTTATACTAGCGGTTATAGGTAGCTATATACTATGTTATACTAGCAGTTATAGGTAGGTATATACTCTGTTATACTAGCAGTTATAGATATGTATAGACTATGTTATACTAGCGGTTATAGGTAGATATATACTCTGTTATAATAGCAGTTATAGGTAGGTATATACTCTGTTATACTAGCAGTTATAGGTAGGTATAGACTATGTTATACTAGCAGTTATATGTAGGTATTGCCTATGTAATAATAGAGGTTATAGGTAGGTATAGACTATGTTATACTAGCAGTAATAGGTAGGTATAGACTCTGTTATACTAGCAGTTATAGGTAGGTATAGACTATGTTATAATAGAGGTTTAAGGTAACTATATACTATGTTATACTAGCAGTAATAGGTAGGTATATACTCTGTTATACTAGCAGTTATAGGTAGGTATAGACTATGTTATACTAGCGGTTATAGGTAGGTATATACTCTGTTATACTAGCAGTTATAGGTAGGTATATACTCTGTTATACTAGCAGTTATAGGTAGGTATAGACTATGTTATACTAGCAGTTATAGGTAGGTATAGACTATGTTATACTAGCAGTTATATGTAGGTATAGACTATGTTATACTAGCGGTTATAGGTAGGTATAGACTATGTTATACTAGCAGTTATAAGTAGGTATATACTCTGTTATACTAGCAGTTATAGGTAGGTATAGACTATGTTATACTAGCAGTTATAGTAGATATTGCTATGTAATACAGAGGTTATAGGTAGGTATAGACTATGTTATACTAGCAGTAATAGGTAGGTATATACTCTGTTATACTAGCAGTTATAGATTTGTATAGACTATGTTATACTAGCGGTTATAGGTAGATATATACTCTGTTATAATAGCAGTTATAGGTAGGTATATACTCTGTTATACTAGCGGTTATAGGTAGATATATACTCTGTTATAATAGCAGTTATAGGTAGGTATATACTCTGTTATACTAGCTGTTTTAGGTAGGTATAGACTATATTATACTAGCAGTTATAGGTAGGTATAGACTATGTTATACTAGCAGTTATAGGTGGGTATAGACTATGTTATACTAGCAGTTATAGGTAGGTATGGACTATGTTATACTAGCGGTTATAGGTAGGTATATACTTAGTTATCCTAGCAGTTATAGATAGGTATAGACTATGTTATACTAGCAGTTATATGTAGTTATTGCCTTTGTAATAATAGAGGTTATAGGCAGGTATAGACTATGTTATACTAGCAGTAATAGGTAGATATAGACTCTGTTATACTAGCAGTTATAGGTAGGTATAGACTATGTTATAATAGAGGTTTAAGGTAGGTATACTATGTTATACTAGCAGTTATGGGTAGGTATAGACTATGTTATACTAGCGGTTATAGGTAGGTATATACTCTGCTATGCTAGCAGTTATAGGTAGGTATATATTCTGTTATACTAGCAGTAATAAGTAGGTATAGACTCTGTTATACTAGCAGTTATAGGTAGCTATATACTATGTTATACTAGCAGTTATTGATAGGTATATACTATGTTATCCTAGCAGTTATAGGTAGGTATATACTCTGTTTTACTAGCAGTTATAGGTAGGTATAGACTATGTTATACTAACAGATATAGGTAGGTATATACTCTGTTATACTAGCAGTTATAGATATGTATAGACTATGTTATACTAGCAGTTATATGTAGGTATTGCCTATGTAATAATAGAGGTTATAGGTAGGTATAGACTATTTTATACTAGCAGTAATAGGTATGTATAGTCTCTGTTATACTAGCAGTTATAGATAGGTATATACTCTGTTATACTAGCAGTTGTAGGTAGGTATAGACTATGTTATACTAGCAGTTATATGTGGGTATATATTCTGTTTTACTAACAGTAATAAGTAGGTATAGACTCTGTTATACTAGCAGTTATAGGTAGGTATATACTCTGTTTTACTAGCAGTTATAGGTAGGTATAGACTATGTTATACTATCAGATAAAGGTAGGTATATACTCTGTTATACTAGCAGTTATAGATAGGTATAGACTATGTTATACTAGCAGTTATATGTAGGTATTGCCTATGTAATAATAGAGGTTATAGGTAGGTATAGACTATGTTATACTAGCAGTAGTAGGTAGGTATAGACTCTGTTATACTAGCAATTATAGGTAGGTATATACTCTGTTATACTAGCAGTTATAGATTTGTATAGACTATGTTATACTAGCGGTTATAGGTAGATATATACTCTGTTATACTAGCAGTTATAGGTAGGTATATACTATGTTATACTAGCAGTTATATGTAGGTATTGCCTATGTAATAATAGAGGTTATAGGTAGGTATAGACTATGTTATACTAGCAGTAATAGGTATGTATAGACTATGCAATACTAGCGGTTATAGGTAGATATATACTAAGTTATACTAGCAGTTATATGTAGGTATATACTCTGTTATACTAGCAGTTATAGGTAGGTATATACTCTGTTATACTAGCAGTTATAGATTTGTATAGACTATGTTATACTAGCGGTTATAGGTAGATATATACTCTGTTATACTAGCAGTTATAGGTAGGTATAGACTATGTTATACTAGCAGTTATAGGTAGGTATATACTATGTTATACTAGCAGTTATAGGTGGGTATCGACTATGTTATACTAGCGGTTATAGGTAGATATAGACTATGTTATACTAGCAGTTATAGGTAGGTATGGACTATGTTTTACTAGCGGTTATAGGTAGGTATATACTTTGTTATCCTAGCAGTTATAGGTAGGTATATACTCTGTTATACTAGCAGTTATAGATAGGTATAGACTATGTTATACTAGCAGTAATAGGTAGGTATAGACTCTGTTATACTAGCAGTTATAGGTAGGTATATACTCTGTTATACTAGCAGTTATAGGTTTGTATAGACTATGTTATACTAGCAGTTATAGGTAGTTATATACTCTGTTATACTAGCTGTTATAGGTAGGTATAGACTATGTCATACTAGCAGTTATAGGTAGGTATAGACTATGTTATACTAGCAGTTATATGTGGGTATAGACTATGTTATACTAGCGGTTATAGGTACGTATAGACTATGTTATACTAGCAGTTATAGGTAGGTATGGGCTATGTTATACTAGCGGTTATAGGTAGGTATATACTTTGTTATCCTTGCAGTTATATGTAGGTATATACTCTGTTATACTAGCAGTTATAGGTATGCATAGACTCTGTTATACTAGCAGATAAAGGTAGGTATATACTCTGTTATACTAGCAGTTATATATAGGTATAGACTATGTTATACTAGCAGTTATAGGTAGGTATATACTCTGTTATACTAGCAGTTATAGATAGGTATAGACTATGTTATACTCGGAGTTATAGGTATGTATTGCCTATGTAATAATAGAGGTTATAGGTAGGTATAGACTGTTTTATACTAGCAGTCATAGGTAGGTATAGAATCTGTTATGCTAGCAGTTATAGGTAGGTATATACTCTGTTATACTAGCAGTTATAGATATGTATAGACTATGTTATACTAGCGGTTATAGGTAGATATATACTCTGTTATACTAGCAGTTATAGGTAGGTATATACTCTGTAATACTAGCTGTTATAGGTAGGTATAGACTATGTTATACTAGCAGTTATAGGTAGGTATAGACTCTGTTATACTAGCAGTTATAGGTAAGTATAGACTGTGTTATACTAGCAGTATATATAGGTATATACTTTGTTATACTAGCAGTTATAGGTTGGTATATACTATGTTATAATAGAGGTTTAAGGTAACTATATACTATGTGATACTAGCAGTTATGGGTAGGTATAGACTATGTTATACTAGCGGTTATAGGTAGGTATATACTCTGCTATGCTAGCAGTTATTGTTAGGTATATATTCTGTTATACTAGCATTAATAAGTAGGTATAGACTCTGTTATACTAGCAGTTATAGGTAGCTATATACTATGTTATACTAGCAGTTATTGATAGGTATATACTATGTTATCCTAGCAGTTATAGGTAGGTATATACTCTGTTTTACTAGCAGTTATAGGTAGGTATAGACTATGTTATTCTGGCAGTTATAGGTAGGTATAAACGATGTTATACCAGCGGTTAGAGGTAGGTATATACTATGTTATACTAGCAGTTATAAATAGGTATAGACAATGTTATACTAGCAGTTATAGGTAGGTATAAACGATGTTATACCAGTGGTTAGAGGTAGGTATATACTCTTTTATACTAGCAGTGATAGGTAAATATAGATTATGTTATTCTAGCTGTTATAGTTAGGCATAGACTATGTTATACTAGCAGTTATAGGTAGGTATATAATATGTTATAATAGCGGTTATAGGTAGGTATAGACTATGTTTTACTAGCGGTTATAGGTATGTATGGACTATGTTATACTAGCGGTTATAGGTAGGTATAGAATATGTTATAATAGCGGTTATAGGTAGGTATAGAATATGTTATAATAGCGGTTATAGGTAAGTATAGACTATGTTTTACTAGCAGTTATAGGTATGTATGGACTATGTTATACTAGCGGTTATAGGTAGGTATATACTTTGTTATTCTAGCAGTTATATGTAGGTATATACTCTGTTATACTAGCAGTTATAGATAGGTAAATACTGTGTAATACTAGCTGTTATAGGTAGGTATAGACTATGTTATACTAGCAGTTATAGGTAGATATAGACTCTGTTATACTAGCAGTTATAGGTAAGTATAGACTGTGTTATAATAGCAGTTATATATAGGTATAGACTTTGTTATACTAGCAGTTATAGGTAGGTATAGACTATGTTATACTAGCGGTTATAGGTAGGTATATACTCTGCTATGCTAGCAGTTATAGGTAGGTATATATTCTGTTATACTAGCAGTAATAAGTAGGTATATACTCTGTTATACTAGCAGTTATAGGTAGCTATATACTATGTTTTACTAGCAGTTATAGGTAGGTATAGACTATGTTATACTAGCAGATAAAGGTAGGTATATACTCTGTTATACTAGCAGTTATAGATAGGTATAGACTATGTTATACTAGCAGTTATATGTAGGTATTGCCTATGTAATAATAGAGGTTATAGGTAGGTATAGACTAAGTTATACTAGCAGTAATAGGTATGTATAGTCTCTGTTATACTAGCAGTTATAGGTAGGTATATACTATGTTATACTAGCAGTTATAGATATGTATAGACTATGTTATACTAGATGTTATAGGTAGATATATACTCTGTTATACTAGCAGTTATAGGTAGGTATATACTATGTTATACTAGCAGATATAGGTAGGTCTATACCCTGTTATACTAGCAGTTATATGTAGGTATTGCCTATGCAACAATAGAGGTTATAGGTAGGTATATACTATGTTATACTAGCAGTTATGGGTAGGTATAGACTATGTTATACTAGCGGTTATAGGTAGGTATATACTCTGCTATGCTAGCAGTTATAGGTAGGTATATATGCTGTTATATTAGCATTAATAAGTAGGTATATACTCTGTTATACTAGCAGTTATAGGTAACTATATACTATGTTATACTAGCTGTTATTGATAGGTATATACTATGTTATCCTAGCAGTTATAGCTAGGTATATACTCTGCTTTACTAGCAGTTATAGGTAGGTATAGACTATGTTATACTAGCAGTTATAGAAAGGTATAGACTATGTTATACTAGCAGTTATATGTAGGTATTGCCTATGTAATAATAGAGGTTATAGGTAGGTATAGACTATGTTATACTAGCAGTAATAGGTATGTATAGTCTCTGTTATACTAGCAGTTATAGGTAGGTATATACTATGTTATACTAGCAGTTATAGATATGTATAGACTATGTTATACTAGCTGTTATAGGTAGATATATACTCTGTTATACTAGCAGTTATAGGTAGGTATATACTATGTTATACTAGCAGATATAGGTAGGTCTATACTCTGTTATACTAGCAGTTATATGTAGGTATTGCCTATGTAATAATAGAGGTTATAGGTAGGTATAGACTATGTTATACTAGCAGTAATTGGTAGGTATAGACTCTGTTATACTAGCAGTTATAGGTAGGTATATACTCTGTTATACTATAATTTATAGATTTGTATAGACTATGTTATACTAGCGGTTATAGGTAGATATATACTCTGTTATACTAGCTGTTATAGGTAGGTATAGACTAATTCATACTAGCAGTTATAGGTAGGTATAGACTATGTTATACTAGCAGTTATAGGTGTGTATAGACTATGTTATACTAGCGGTTATAGGTAGGTATAGACTATGTTATACTAGCAGTTATAGGTAGGTATGGACTATGTTATACTAGCCGTTATAGGTAGGTATATACTTTGTTATCCTAGCAGTTATAGGTAGGTATATACTCTGTTTTACTAGCAGTTATAGGTAGGTATAGACTGTGTTATACTAGCAGATATAGGTAGAAATATAATGTTATACTAGCAGTTATAGATAGTTATAGACTATGTTATACTAGCAGTTATAGGTAGGTATAGACTATGTTATAATAGCAGTTATAGGTAGGTATATACTCTGTTATACTAGCTGTTATAGGTAGGTATAGACTATGTTATACTAGCAGTTATAGGTAGGTATATACTATGTTATACTAGCAGTTATAGGTGGGTATAGACTATGTTATACTAGCGGTTATAGGTAGGTATATACTATGTTATACTAGCTGTTATAGGTAGGTATATACTCTGCTATGCTAGCAGTTATAGGTAGGTATATACTCTGTTATACTAGCAGTTATAGATATGTATATACTATGTTATACTAGCAGTTATAGGTAGGTATATACTCTGTTATACTAGCAGTTATAGGTAGGTATAGACTATGTTATACTAGCAGTTATAGGTAGGTATTGACTATGTAATAATAGAGGTTATAGGTAGGTATTGACTATGTTATACTAGCAGTAATAGGTAGGTATAGACTCTGTTATACTAGCAGTTATAGGTAGGTATAGACTATGTTATACTAGCAGTTATAGGTAGGTATATACTATGTTATACTAGCAGTTATAGATAGGTATAGACTATGTTATACTAGCAGTTATAGGTAGGTATATACTATGTTATACTAGCAGTTATAGGTAGGTATATACTATGTTATACTAGCAGTTATAGGTATGTATAGACTCTGTTATACTAGCAGTTATAGGTAGGTATATACTATGTTATACTAGCAGTTATAGGTAGGTATAGACTATGTTATACTAGCAGTTATAGGTAGGTATATACTCTGTTATACTAGCAGTTATAGGTAGGTATATACTATGTTATACTAGCAGTTATAGGTAGGTATATACTATGTTATACTAGCAGTTATATGTAGGTATTGCCTATGTAATAATAGAGGTTATAGGTAGGTATAGACTATGTTATACTAGCAGTAATAGGTAGGTATAGACTCTGTTATACTAGCAGTTATAGGTAGGTATATACTCTGTTATACTAGCATTTATAGATTTGTATAGACTATGTTATACTAGCGGTTATAGGTAGATATATACTCTGTTATACTAGCAGTTATAGGTAGGTATAGACTATTTCATACTAGCAGTTATAGGTAGGTATAGACTATGTTATACTAGCAGTTATAGGTGGGTATAGACTATGTTATACTAGCGGTTATAGGTAGGTATAGACTATGTTATACTAGCAGTTATAGGTAGGTATGGACTATGTTATACTAGCCGTTATAGGTAGGTATATACTTTGTTATCCTAGCAGTTATAGGTAGGTATACTCTGTTTTACTAGCAGTTATAGGTAGGTATAGACTGTGTTATACTAGCAGATAAAGGTAGGACTATAATGTTATACTAGCAGTTATAGATAGTTATAGACTATGTTATACTAGCAGTCATAGGTAGGTATAGACTATGTTATAATAGCGGTTATAGGTAGATATAGACTATGTTACACTAGCGGTTATAGGTAGGTATATACTCTGTTATACTAGCAGTTATAGGTAGGTATATACTCTGTTATACTAGCAGTTATAGATTTGTATAGACTATGTTATACTAGCGGTTATAGTTATATATATACTATGTTATACTAGCAGTTATAGGTAGGTATATACTCTGTTATACTAGCTGTTATAGGTAGGTATAGACTTTGTTATACTAGCAGTTATAGGTAGGTATATACTATGTTATACTAGCAGTTATAGGTGGTATAGACTATGTTATACTAGCGGTTATAGGTAGGTATATACTATGTTATACTAGCTGTTATAGGTATGTATATACTCTGCTATGCTAGCAGTTATAGGTAGGTATATACTCTGTTATACTAGGAGTTATAGGTTTGTATAAATTTTATTATACTAGCAGTTATAGGTAGCTATATACTCTGTTATACTAGCAGTTATTGATATGTATATACTATGTTATACTAGCAGTTATAGGTAGGTATAGACTCTGTTTTACTAGCAGTTATAGGTAGGTATAGACTATGTTATACCAGCAGTTATAGGTAGGTATTGACTATGTAATAATAGAGGTTATAGGTAGGTATTGAAATATGTTATACTAGCAGTAATAGGTAGGTATAGACTCTGTTATACTAGCAGTTATAGGTAGGTATAAACGATGTTATACCAGCGGTTAGAGGTAGGTATATACTATGTTATACTAGCAGTTATAAATAGGTATAGACAATGTTATACTAGCAGTTATAGGTAGCTATAAACGATGTTATACCAGCGGTTAGAGGTAGCTATATACTCTTTTATACTAGCAGTGATAGGTAAGTATATATTATGTTATACTAGCGGTTATAGTTAAGCATATACTATGTTATACTAGCAGTTATAGGTAGGTATAGAATATGTTATAATAGCAGTTATAGGTATGTATGGACTATGTTATACTAGCGGTTATAGGTAGGTATATACTTTGTAATTCTAGCAGTTATATGTAGGTATATATTCTGTTATACTAGCAGTTATAGGTTGGTATATACTCTGTTATGCTAGCAGTTATAGCTAGGTATATACTCTGATTTACTAGCAGTTATTGGTAGGTATAGACTATGTTATACTAGCAGTTATAGGTAGGTATATACTCTGTTATACTAGCAGTTATAGGTAGGTATAATCTCTGTTATACTAGCAGTAATAGGTAGGTATATACTATGTTATACTAGCAGTTATAGATATGTATAGACTATGTTATACTAGCTGTTATAGGTAGATATATACTCTGTTATACTAGCAGTTATAGGTAGGTATATACTATGTTATACTAGAGGATATAGGTAGGTATAGACTATGTTATACTAGCAGTAATAGGTAGGTATAGACTCTGTTATACTAGCAGTTATAGGTAGGTATATACTCTGTTATACTATCATTTATAGATTTGTATAGACTATGTTATACTAGCGGTTATAGGTAGATATATACTCTGCTATACTAGCTGTTATAGGTAGGTATAGACTAATTCATACTAGCAGTTATAGGTAGGTATAGACTATGTTATACTAGCAGTTATAGGTAGGTATAGACTATGTTATACTAGCGGTTATAGGTAGGTATAGACTATGTTATACTAGCAGTTATAGTAGGTATAGACTATGTTATACTAGCCGTTATAGGTAGGTATATACTTTGTTATACTAGCAGTTATAGGTAGGTATATACTCTGTTTTACTAGCAGTTATAGGTAGGTATAGACTATGTTATACTAGCAGATATAGGTAGGTATATACTCTGTTATACTAGCAGTTATAGATAGGTATAGACTATGTTATACTAGCAGTTATATATAGGTATTGACTATGTAATAATAGAGGTTATAGGTAGGTATAGACTATGTTATACTAGCAGTAATAGGTAAGTATAGACTATGTTATACTAGCAGTTATAGGTAGGTATATACTCTGTTATACTAGCAGTTATAGATTTGTATAGACTATGTTATACTAGCGGTTATAGGTATATATATACTCTGTTATACTAGCAGTTATAGGTAGGTATATACTCTGTTATACTAGCTGTTATAGGTAGGTATAGACTATGTTATACTAGCAGTTATATGTGGGTATAGACTATGTTATACTAGCTGTTATAGGTAGGTATATACTATGTTATACTAGCTGTTATAAGTAGGTATATACTCTGCTATGCTAGCAGTTATAGTTAGGTATATACTCTGTTATACTAGGAGTTATAGGTTTGTATAATTTTATTATACTAGCAGTTATAGGTAGCTATATACTCTGTTATACTAGTAGTTATTGATATGTATATACTATGTTATACTAGCTGTTATAGGTAGGTATAGACTCTGGTTTACTAGCAGTTATAGTTACGTATAGACTATGTTATACCAGCAGTTATAGGTAGGTATTGACTATGTAATAATAGATGTTATAGGTAGGTATTGGAATATGTTATACTAGCAGTAATATGTATGTATAGACTCTGTTATACTAGCAGTTATAGGTAGGTATAAGCTATGTTATACTAGCGGTTAGAGGTAGGTATATACTATGTTATACTAGCAGTTATATATAGGTATAGACAATGTTATACTAGCAGTTATAGGTAGCTATAAACGATGTTATACCAGCGGTTAGAGGTAGGTATATATTATGTTATACTAGTGGTTATAGTTAAGCATATACTATGTTATACTAGCGGTTATAGGTACGTATAGACTATGTTATACTAGCAGTTATAGGTAGGTATGGGCTATGTTATACTAGCGGTTATAGGTAGGTATATACTTTGTTATCCTTGCAGTTATATGTAGGTATATACTCTGTTATACTAGCAGTTATAGGTATGCATAGACTCTGTTATACTAGCAGATAATATAGGTATATACTCTGTTATACTAGCAGTTATATATAGGTATAGACTATGTTATACTAGCAGTTATAGGTAGGTATAGACTCTGTTATACTAGCAGTTATAGGTAGATATAGAATATGTTATGCTAGCAGTTATAGGTAGGTATATACTTTGTTATACTAGCAGTTATTGATATGTATATACTATGTTATACTAGCTGTTATAGGTAGGTATAGACTCTGGTTTACTAGCAGTTATAGTTACGTATAGACTAGTTATACCAGCAGTATAGGTAGGTATTACTATAATAATAGAGGTTATAGGTAGGTATTGGAATATGTTATACTAGCAGTATATGTAGGTATAGACTCTGTTATACTAGCAGTTATAGGTAGGTATAAGCGATTTATACTAGCGGTTATAGGTAGGTATATACTATGTTATACTAGCAGTTATATATAGGTATAGACAATGTTATACTAGCAGTTATAGGTAGCTATAAACGATGTTATACCAGCGGTTAGAGGTAGGTATATACTCTTTTATACTAGCAGTGATAGGTAAGTATATATTATGTTATACTAGCGGTTATAGGTAGGTATAGAATATGTTATAATAGCAGTTATAAGTAGGTAAAAACTATGTTTTACTAGCAGTTATAGGTATGTATGGACTATGTTATACTAGCGGTTATAGGTAGGTATATACTTTGTTATTCTAGCAGTTATGTAGGTATATATTCTGTTATACTAGCAGTTATAGGTTGGTATATACTTTGTTATGCTAGCAGTTATAGCTAGGTATATACTCTGATTTACTAGCAGTTATAGGTAGGTATAGACTATGTTATACTAGCAGTAATATGTAGGTATATACTCTGTTATACTAGCAGTTATAGGTATGTATATCTCTGTTATACTAGCAGTAATAGGTAGTATATACTATGTTATACTAGCAGTTTAGATATGTATAGACTATTATAATAGCGTTATAGGTAGATATATACTCTGTTATACTAGCAGTTATAGGTAGGTATATACTATGTTATACTAGCAGATTAGGTAGGTATAGACTCTGTTATACTATCAGTTATAGTAGGTATATACTCTGTTATACTATCATTTATAGATTTGTATAGACTATGTTATACTAGCGGTTATAGGTAGGTATATACTCTGTTATACTAGCAGTTATAGGTAGGTATAGACTCTGTTATACTAGCAGTTATAGGTAGGTATAGACTATGTTATACTAGCAGTTATAGGTAGGTATAGACTATGTTATACTAGCAGATATAGGTAGGTATAGACTATGTTATACTAGCCGTTATAGGTATGTATATACTTTGTTATCCTAGCAGTTATATGTAGGTATATACTCTGTTATACTAGCAGTTATAGGTTGGTATATACTCTGTTATGCTAGCAGTTATAGCTAGGTATATACTCTGATTTACTAGCAGTTATAGGTAGGTATAGACTATGTTATACTAGCAGTTATAGGTAGGTATATACTCTGTTATACTAGCAGTTATAGGTATGCATAGACTCTGTTATACTAGCAGATAAAGGTAGGTATATACTCTGTTATACTAGCAGTTATATATAGGTATAGACTATGTTATACTAGCAGTTATAGGTAGGTATATACTCTGTTATACTAGCAGTTAAAGATAGGTATAGACTATGTTATACTAGCAGTTATAGGTATGTATTGCCTATGTAATAATAGAGGTTATAGGTAGGTATAGACTATTTTATACTAGCAGTCATAGGTAGGTATAGAATCTGTTATGCTAGCAGTTAGAGGTAGATATATACTCTGTTATACTAGCAGTTATAGATATGTATAGACTATGTTATACTAGCGGTTATAGGTAGATATATACTCTGTTATACTAGCAGTTATAGGTAGGTATATACTCTGTAATACTAGCTGTTATAGTTAGGTATAGACTATGTTATACTAGCAGTTATAGGTAGGTATAGATTATGTTATACTAGCAGTTATAGGTAAGTATAGACTGTGTTATACTAGCAGTTATATATAGGTATAGACTTTGTTATACTAGCAGTTATAGGTAGGTATAGACTATGTTATAATAGAGGTTTAAGGTAACTATATACTATGTTATACTAGCAGTTATGGGTAGGTATAGACTATGTTATACTAGCGGTTATAGGTAGGTATATACTCTGCTATGCTAGCAGTTATTTTTAGGTATATATTCTGTTATACTAGCAGTAATAAGTAGGTATAGACTCTGTTATACTAGCAGTTATAGGTAGCTATATACTATGTTATACTAGCAGTTATTGATAGGTATATACTATGTTATCCTAGCAGTTATAGGTAGGTATATACTCTATTTTACTAGCAGTTATAGGTAGTTATAGACTATGTTATACTAGCAGTTATAGGTAGGTATAAACGATGTTATACCAGCGGTTATAGGTAGGTATATACTTTGTTATTCTAGCAGTTATATGTAGGTATATACTCTGTTACACTAGCAGTTATAGGTAGGTATATACTGTGTAATACTAGCTGTTATAGGTAGGTATAGACTATGTTATACTAGCAGTTATAGGTAAGTATAGACTGTGTTATACTAGCAGTTATATATAGGTATAGACTTTGTTATACTAGCAGTTATAGGTAGGTATAGACTATGTTATAATAGAGGTTTAAGGTAGGTATATACTATGTTATACTAGCAGTTATAGGTATGTATTGCCTATGTAATAATAGATGTTATAGGTAGGTATAGACTATGTTATACTAGCAGTTATAGGTAGGTATAGACTATGTTATACTAGCAGTTATAGGTAGGTATAGACTATGTTATACTAGCAGTTATAGGTAGGTATATACTATGTAATACTAGCAGTTATAGGTAGGTATAGACTATGTTATACTAGCAGTTATAGGTAGGTATAGACTCTGTTATACTAGCAGTTATAGGTAGGTATAGACTATGTTATACCAGCAGTTATAGGTAGGTATATACTCTGTTATACTAGCAGTTATAGGTAGGTATATACTATGTTATACTAGCAGAAATATGTAGGTATATACTCTGTTATACTAGCCG
>JABXNX010000104.1:0-35099 GCA_014843695.1 Archivesica marissinica
GAAGAAGTGCCAACTAATCTTTAAACTGGGTAGACACAAGATGCCACCGTGAATAAAAACCAAAACCTAGTTAAAACAACAAACCAAATTACTAATACAATTCGCATACTGATAATAAAAATAAACTAATCTAACCACACAAATGGTTCAAGGATATTCTGACTATTTGAAGAATATCCTAGTAAATTATATATAATTATATTACACTACAAAACGACTAACGAAGCGATTGGGTAATAATATATGTTCCAAGTCTCCCATCAACTATTTTCTAATTATGACTAGCCCAGGAAATTATAACAGCCCAGGAAATGTCCGACATACAGTATGAATGTGAGGACCTATGGGTAAAATTAGATCTTGTAGGAAATAAGTCTCTTGTGATTGGAGCTTATTACAAACCCCATGAGCTTGATATAGACAGTTTCAATCAATTCTGTAAGTCTATTAAAAAGGTAAATAAACGTTTCTCCAACATCTGGGTGGCTGGGGACCTAAACCTACCAAAGATGGACTGGGACACTACCAGCCCATCCACCGACTGCAAACAACCATCCTTCTATAGGCAGGTCATTGAAACGTTTAATGATACAAACCTCACCCAAATGGTTAACCTCCCCACCCGTGAAAACAACATCCTGGATTTATTCCTTATAACTAACCCCACTTTAGTAAATACGGTCAATATTCTACCAGGCATCAGTGATCATAATGTAGTCGAAATATAACTCAACACATGCGCAAGGATACGTTATCAAAAGGCTCGCAGGATTCCACTCTATAAGAAAGCAAACTGGCAGGCCATTAGACAGACATGTGACTATCACCAGGTTATGATCACCGAATGTAAATATTCCGCACTAAATACTGAAGAGTTATGGGAACATTTCTCTCATGCTCTAAACACCCTTACAGATAAATGGATTCCATCCAAATAGTCATCGATAAGAGATCACCTACCATGGGTCAATCAGAGTGTTAAGCGAATTTTTAGAAGGCAACATAGGGCCTTTAAAAATACTAGGAAGTCAAGTACGCCTTCAAATCGCAAGAAAGTCCTGGAGCTAAAACATTTAGTGCGGAAAAAGGTCAAAGAGGCTTATCACCAATATCTGGAAAACATCCTAAATCTAAACATCCGTCGAGATCAAACACCAAGAAACTTTATTCCATCTTTAAGCTTTCCAAGCAAGACTCCAAATCAAAGCCACCCCTAAAGCATGAAAACAAATGTCATCATGAAGAAGCTGCTAAAGCCACAGCACTGAACAAACAGTTTCAGTCTGTCTTCAGCTCCAAATCCCCACTATGACTTCAGGAAAATTCAGGACACAAATGGAAACCTGAATGGTCAATCCACACCAAACATGAATGATATCACAGTAAGTTCAAATGGCATAGAGAAACTTCTCAATAACCTGAACCCCCATAAGGCTAGTGGTCCTGACCAAATTAAGCCAATCATACTTAAAACCCTGTCTAATGAACTCTCACCTACCCTTGACGTCTTATTCCAAAAATCCCTCAACGAAGGATCACTGCCGGCCCAGTGACAGTCAGCAAATGTGCTCCCATTTACAAAAAAGGGGACACGTCAAACCCCGCCAACTATAGGCCTATCTCACTGACATGTGTTCTATGCAAGGTACTAGAACATATAGGTTCCTCCTCGATAGTAAAACACTTACACTAAACACAGTATTCTGTACCATTTGCAGCATGGTTTTAGAGAAAAACGGTCATGCGTGACCCAACTAGTAATGCTAGTCAATGACTTGGTTACCTATGTCTACAATAAGCATCAGGTAGATCGCATCCTATTAGACTTCAGTAAGGCTTTCGATAAGGTCAATCACGAGAAAGTACTACTAAAAATGCATGAATATGGAGTCAGAGGTTAAACATTAAGGTGGATTAAGAGTTTTCTAGATACTAGACTCCAGTCAGTTGTCCTTAATGGTATTAGTTCAGAGGCCATTCCGGTGTCCTCTGGAGTCCCACAGGGATCCGTACTTGGACCCCTGCTTTTCCTAGCCTACATAAACGACCTCCCACAAAACATCAGTTTCAAAGTCCGCATCTTTGCAGGTGATACTGCAGTCTATCTATCGGCAAATGAATCGGTCACACTCCAAAACGATCTTAAGAGATTAGAAGAGTGGGAGTTGGAGTGGGACATGGAATTTAACCCCTCCACATGTCAAGTTATCCACGTCACCAGAAGGAAACATCCTATTCCCAGCAAATATAAACTCCATGGAGTACTACTTGAGTCGGTCACCTCAGCCAAATACCTTGGCGTGGATATCTCAAATAACCTGTCGTGGGACACCCACATAAAAAGGTCAACAAAGAAAGCAAACCAAACATTAGGATTTCTACGTAGAAACCACCATGTCAAATCCGAACCCATTAGATCCATGGCTTACCAGACACTAGTGTCAGCTGGAATATGGCTCCGAGATCTGGTCGCCCCATACCCAAACATTGATAGACCAAATTGAAGGTGCCCAGCGAAGAGCAGTCCGGTGGATAAAGGCTGACTTCTATCGTACCTCTAGTGTTACAGACATGCTACATTCCCTTAATCTACGCAGACTAGATCAACGGCGTATTGACAATAGGTTATCCCTTATGTATAAAATTCATAATGATCTTGTTGCTATTCCCATTGAATATTACCTAGTTCCCCTCTCCCGTCCTGCTCGCCATTGCCATTCCTTAAGCTATAGGTTAATTACAGCAACTACAGACTACTACAAGTTTTCCTTTTTTCCAAGAACAATCTACCATTGGAACCATCTCCCATCTGACATTGTCCATCTCCCTACCATAGAGCAATTCAATATTTGACCATGCCAGTCCCGAGTTGTTCTGCGCAGCTGCTTTTAAACTTTTACCACAACTTATTTTCATTACTTTCTTAAATTATGCTTTTAACTACTCATACTTTTAACTTCTTTGCGGTTTTTGACGCACAACATGTCTACGTCCCCGCGAGGGGTTCGGCATTAAAGGAAGATATATAGATAAAGGTTAGTCTATTTTTGCGAAGAGAAGACCAACCACATTTCCTGGTAAGATCCTGTACTCAGCCTCCAATCTCCGTAACCGACTGACAACTTGACATTATTTAGCACTTATCTTTGATCGAAGGCGAGCTCATGTTTGTTTAGCGAGCGTGGAAATCGTGATATCGATGTAAATCCCTCCACATGCCTCTTCGTTCTCATGGCAATGGGTTTCATCAGGAACATGATCTTTTTGATTGGCATGATCACGTCAAGATAGGGCAATCTCGTTAGTTATCGGCCGTGGCGAGATTGTATGAGGTTGCATCGACTCGCTGACGAAATGCTACCAGAAAAAGTTACTACGTTAATATTGGTTTTGTTAGATACCAGCAGTAATTTGAATTGAAATATCGTAGCCAAAGTATGTGTAAAGTGATATTCGTTATTGCAATACATATTTTATTATGATTCCATCTGATTTACGAAAGATATCGATCTATTTTATAAACAAGCAAATATGTCGGACATTATGGTGGTATTTTTGATATAATGGCGTGATGGTTAATCCGTTTTCTACTAAATTGTGTCGCAAACTGTCCAATGTTTAGAAGCTACGTACAGGTAATATACGTCCAGGTTGCTGTCGAAGGTTTTATATTTGGATTGTCTTTTCTTCCATTATCTTCTGTTTGTATGTGCATATGTGACTTAGTAGATAACGCGGACTTGAATAGTGTACCTTTATATCATGCATTATGCTAATGGACAGTCCGTGTAGTTGTACTTATTGTCTCTGATATTTGATAGTGTGTGTGTTTTACGTTTATTTATCGGCGCTACCGGTTGCCCATATGAGCGACGCCTCATGAAGAGATTAGTCATTTTAGATTTTGTAGGATAGTGCAATGATACAGACAGAGACCTATTCCAGAGTCTCCTCTGATTATTTTACGTGCACGGTGTAAAGCACCGACACGAGATCTCGGTTTATCGTCCCATCTGAAAGACTGTTAATTTTATTAGAGTCAGACTGGGGGTCGAACTAGCGATGCCTGGATTACCAGTCCAGCGTGTTACCACTGGACTACAGATCCGTCTGTATATTTGATAGTAATTCGGCGCGCACAATTTATCCGAGTTGTATATAGGCAGCCTCTTTACTATGGTATGTGTTCACCGGAGCTCCCATTTCCTTTACTGTTGATCTATTTTTAGAGCAGTGCACAGGTTATTTCATATCGGTTGGATATATGCAGAACAGATACGTTAAGATATTTGAGGACAACCCAATTGCCAATGACGACGCCTATCAGCCGAGACAAACAGCGTTACAAACTATCTATTCTGGGCAATATGTGAAGGTAGACAGACGATTGGACTACGGTGTATTGACCATATGTGAATTATACGTTTTTGCTGGTAAGCGGATATTGCATTTTGTTTCAAATATTCATAGGCAAGTATGGTACTCCAATATTAATAACTCAATTAGAGTATCCACGTATAGTGTATACAAACTCGAATACATACTGGACGCCTATCTAAAGATCATAAATATAAATAAAACTTTAATAAATATAGAATTAGTGTAAGAAAATTCATATAATTTAACGGCACGTTAATATTCCAAGAGAAGATCGAAAATGTTTGCTATGTACTATGAATGTAATCGAAAATGAATTTCACTTCCAACTTGTCAGTCCAAAATACTATAATTTACGTAGACTTTTATAAAGCTATATTTTTGTCATTGGCCGACACTACAAAAAAATCGATACTCTGAAGAGCTCCAGAAAACCACAATTAATTCATAATTTATCAAAATATTTGCATTTCGCTTTAAAAGAAAGAGAACGAATAATTCATTAAATTTCAATGTATATAAAATATTAATATTTTTGCTTTAAATATCCTGTACTTTTATTTAATAATATATTATATTTCATCTTCTCTGTAGATTGTCTTTGCAATTTGCATATGTTAATTGTGTTGGTTATAGATGTGTTTTGTACCAGTTAATGCCTAATAAAATATATGTTATGTTAAATAGTGTTCTACAAAAAAAATGTTCAATCAACATTATCATAATTATGCTAAGGTATCTTTGTTATGTAGTTTACGACTGCGTTTGTTCTATTTCAACTAGAAGTATTTGTTTTCATCCTAAAGTTCAGCCTGGGTACAGGCGTCGATATATCTTGCCTGGTCAGTCAAATAAATATATTTTAACACTGAGACATTAATTGGGCCGTATTGGGTTTCTGATCATATTCATTTTGCCAGAAGTTAAAAAGTGAAAAATCGACAGACTGGAACCCAAGCTACCTAAAGTTATAAAGCATTATATCTTATCAAGCGTACCTTATTTTCAGATTGTCCAATGCATAAATGTGGCTGGAATTGTTCATTGGTATGCCGATGTAACGGGGTGATAACGGGTCATAAGAAAATTACAGGAGTATGTCCAAACGGTTGTATGACGGGATGGACCGGAGAGAATGGACGATGTCATCAGGGTATTATTACAATGTACATGTAGAATCACATGCGTGATACGTGGGATAACAAAATAAAAGTATTTTGTAATATATCATTCCAACTTAGGTCACGAATCGTGCGAACCGTTGTCAAAACTCCTTTAAAATAGTCGGTTATCTAAATGTATAAACTTTATTTATTTTACAACGATTGCGAAGCAAGCTTTAACAACTTATAATAATCAATCTCGTTGGCGCGGATGAAAGCGTTATGTGGTCATTCGTGTGAGAGGAATCCGGTGTACCCGGATATAATTAGCCTTTAACCTGCCAATAACAACTAAAGTCGCTTTTGCAAACAGCATAGAGCCAGATCAGACGGCACGTTATGTGCCGTCTGATCAGGCTCTATGCTGTTTGCTTTTCGGATAGTGGAGATAAAACATGTGTCTGAATAGCAAATAACATAGATCAGACAATACCCTGCATAATTTTTAAAATTTAATAACCGTGTACTACAGTAAAATCAAGCATCACTCACCAAGCATTAATCAATCTATCATTGACTGCCGCGGACAGGAAATACGAGTTTTCTATGGAAGCGTCCGGACTGGTTGGAACGTGCAACAATTTGAACACTTCTGTAGCATGACCTGTAAATCTGTGTAACAAAACACAAAACATAGTTGTTTGTTTTCTGGGTTTAAAGTCGCATCAACCGCTTAGGTCATATGGAGACTTCTCTAATATAAAATTGTAGAATACCGGTTGTTATTATATAGCTTTAATACAACATGACCAACCTGCACAATTGGCAGTTTAACGACAATGGAAAAAGCGATGCCCGTGGCTAGATTATGACCTAGTAGCTAATAAAAAATGTTGTATTTATCAGTAAATGCTGCCAAAACTCTGCATAATGAAAAGACTGTACTAATCAATAGACAAGAAACATAAATTATTTTAAATTATGAAGCTTGAATTTGGAACTTGTTACACCGCTGCTTTGGATCTATGTTGTGTGCACATTCCATCCAATTTAGTATGCAGGTTAAAGGATTAGTATGCATTTTTCGCAGTGATATAAACATATTATTATCGAAACTGGAATAAACATGTTTAAGGGTGTTGGGGAGAGGACTGTCAGCATGAATGCGGCAACTGTCAACACCAGCCATGCGACATCTCGACCGGAATGTGCCATGATGGATGCAGTGGACCATGGAAGCCACCGGCATGTTTGCACGGTATGTTACCACGGTATCGCTATAAACATTTATTTTCGAATAAGATAAAAGTAAATTGAAGAAGAGTAGTGTGTGTGTGTTTTACGTTTATTTATCGTCGCTACCGGTTGCCCTTATGAGCGACGCCTCTTGAAGAGATCAGTCATTTTAGATTTTTGGAGGATAATGCAATGATACAGACAGAGACCCATTCCAGAAGTTCCTCTGGTTCTTTTGCGTGCACGATGTAAAGCACCGACACGAGACCTCGGTTTAACGTCCCATCTGAAAGACTGTTAATTTTATTAGGATCGAACCTGCGATCCCTGGATTACCAGTCCAGCGTGTTACCATCGGACAACAGATCCG
Source organism: Archivesica marissinica (assembly GCA_014843695.1). Classification (NCBI taxonomy): domain Eukaryota; kingdom Metazoa; phylum Mollusca; class Bivalvia; order Venerida; family Vesicomyidae; genus Archivesica; species Archivesica marissinica. Next base: position 7,087 of record JABXNX010000104.1, read on the forward strand.
TCTGTAAGAAGAAGAAGAGTAATAATAATACAGGACTAAAGTCACGTTTTGTTGTGTTTATTGTAAGTGTAAACGATGCATATTAACTAACACATTGAATACAGCCAGGAAGTTATACAAAATTGTTGTTTTCTACATCCTCTGTTGTTTCACGCATGCGCGCTGTGCGTGTTTTAATTTCGTGTGTTGATAAACAAATTCGCGTATACGACGGTTTAAATTTATTGGAATTTTATCGTTTCTGAGCGACTATTTAGATTTTTGTAAACACACACACATTAGTATTTATATTTTACCCACAACATCCTTTATTACGATGTAATACTGCTTTAAAGTATATACAAACATGCGTATATACACCCATACATGTATATCAATGCATACACAAAATGCCCACATATGCTCCGAATATTAGGACATTAGAAAGAGCCACACGTTTTGTGCAGATTTTATCAAATTAGTATATTATATTTTCGTACCATCCAGTATGTGATAATGGTACATTCGGGACGAGCTGTAGCAGTACATGTGGCAAGTGCCGATACAAGGAACAGTGTAATGTTTATACTGGGAGCTGTATGGGTTTATGTGAAGATGGTTGGCTGTCACAGAACTGCAGCATCAGTGAGTTATCTCTATGGTCACTTTAAACATAATCATAACGCTAATACATGTATACTGTATTAACCCTTAAAGTGGAAGTCCTGATAGCGCTGTGGATGCGCGTTCGCTTCAGGTCCCGAGTTCGAGCCCCGTTAGAGCCATTACGATTGTACCCTTAGGCAAGGCATTTAAATTCCACGTTGCCTCTTCTCTCTCCCTCGTGGTGATGGATTCCATCAGGAATGAGGTCTCGAGAGTAAATAATATAAGTTGTAAGAACTTGTTTCGCAATCGAGCTAAAATCAATTTGTATAAACTAACCCTTAAAATGCTAATAACGACTACAAAGTTGCTTTCGCAAAGACAATAGAGCCAGATCAGACGGCACATAGCGTGTACAGAACGTGCCGCCTGATCAGGCTCTATATAGATGCTGATTGCTATTCGGATAGTGGAGCTAAAACACTTGGCTGAATAGCAAACAACATAGATCCTGATCAGACGCGACGCTACGCTGCGGCTGATCTGGATCTATGTTGTTTGCACATTACTTCCAATTTATTCAACATATTTAAGAAATAATAAGTATCAACCGTGGTATATCGCATAATAACCCGAGTTTGAAGTTCTTATGCGTAGAAATATATCACGAAGGCCGAAGGCCTGAGTGATATATTTCTACGCATAAGAACGACAATCAATGGTTATTCTGCGATATACCACGGTTGAGACTTATTAGTTCGATTCTAACACGACTTACTTCTAATAATTTTAAAGGAGTATTTTCTTCAAACGCCGCTGCATTTGGCTTTCGAAATGTCCTCCCGTGTAAGGGGTGATGACGTTATTTTTTATGGAAAATATCAATCTAGTGCATAGATGAACAAAAGTTGTAACTGATCAATAATTTATTTATTTTGTCAAATAAAACTGTACAGAATAGTAACTGAAACGTTACTTAACAGAAAAACAAGACGGACAAGAGATTATCTGATTCTAAAAATAGCTCACTTCCGCGAATTCCCACGGTATTTTTTACAAACATCACGTGACTTTCATTCATAAAACTTTACACGCATTATATAAATGGAATAGACAAAACACAGTGCGCGCGCAGCATAGTTCAAGGTCGGTATATCGCAGAATAACCCGAGGTAGATTTTACTCTAGAGTATGTATGTTATTAGCTGGGTCGTGTTAGAATAATGGTTAACAATGAATTAGCTGTGCGATCCCACCAGACTCCAATCAGCATGCAAGCACAAACACACTGTTTGTGTTGCATATTCATAATGTTAAAATTGATACGCGCATTCATTGCACAGTTTCCGAGCTGCCACTACAATGATGTTTATTTAAATCAAGTATATAATATATTTACAGTTCATTGCAATATTAAACAATCACATACTATTATCACTAACTCAATGTTATTTCTTTGATTACCCATATAGAATGTCCGAACGGAACGTATGGCGAAAACTGTACTAGTAAATGTGGAAATTGCTCAAACAACGACGTTTGTGTCCATACAACTGGTGATTGTCCAGATGGGTGTGAACCTGGCATTCAACCGCCCAGCTGTCAACTTGGTAAAGCTCTCAATTAATAGTTGATTACTAAGTACATGCATGTCTAAAATGATCTATCTGATGCAGTCAATCAATCACGACTCTAGTTTACTAGCTGACGGATGCAGCCAATCACTGCTCTCCTTTACCAGCTGACGGACGCAGCCAATCACTGCTCTAGTTTACTAGCTGACGGATGCAGCCAATCACTGCTCTAGTTTACCAGCTGACGGACGCAGCCAATCACTGCTCTAGTTTACCAGCTGACGTACGCAGCCAATCACTGCTCTAGTTTACTAGCTGACGGATGCAGCCAATCACTGCTCTAGTTTACTAGCTGACGGATGCAGCCAATCACTGTTCTCGTTTATATCACTGCCCAAATACAATAATACGTTTCTGCAATGTTAATAAACTGATGCAAATAGTTCTGGAGACATACAATATCATAGTTATAATGACACAGGAAGTGGGTGTCTAGTCATACTGTAACAGGAAGTGGGTGTCTAGTCATAATGCAACAGGAAGTAGGTTCCTGGTAATAATAAAACAGGAAGTATGTGTCTGGTCATAATGAAACAACAGGAAGTGGGTGTCTAGTCATACTGTAACAGGAAGTGGGTTCCTGGTCATAATTTTGTATTTTCCATTAATGTCAAACTCCTTGCGGGGACCTATACATGTTTTCCTGGGTAGACTTAGCAGACCTAAATGGTTTACCAGTACTAAGCAATGTGTGTGAGGTGCCATGCTCAATGACACTACATACCTGGCCTGACCGAGTATCGAACCCGGGACCGTTCGATTCTAAATCCGACGCTCTACCACTGGACCACAGACGCCACACCATAATTATAATGACACAGGAAGTGGGTGCCTTATCATATTGACAAAGGAAATGGGTGCCTAGTTATAATGACACAGGAAGTGGGTGCCTAGTTATAATGACACAGGAAGTGGGTGCATCGTCAGAAAGAAACATGAAGTGGGTGCATGGTCAGAAAGAAACAGGAAGTGGGTGCCCATTCATAAGGAAACATGATGTGATTTCCTAGTCATAATAAAACAGGAAGCGGGTGCCTAATGACAATGACACAGGAAGTGGGTGTCCAGTTCTAATGATACAGGAAGTGGGTGCCTTATCATATTGACACAGGAAGTGGTTGCCTAGTTCTAATGACACAAGAAGTGGATGCCTTATCATATTGACACAGGAAGTGGGTGCCTAGTTCTAATGACACAGGAAGTGGGTGCCCAGGTCTAATGACACAGGAAGTGGGTGTCCAGTTCTAATGACACAGAAAGTGGGTGCCCAGTTCTAATGACACAGGAAGTGGGTGCCTTATCATATTGACACAGGAAGTGGGTGCCCAGTTCTAATGACACAGGAAGTGGGTGCCCAGTTATAATGACACAGGAAGTGGGTGTCTAATCATACTGTGTACGATAATATTATATGATTATATCAAATACACGATATAAATGGTCTCATAACAATTGTTTTTCTATGTTATAGACATGTACACATACATATGTGTGTATGTATGTATTGCTTTTTGAGACCGTTTTGCTATGTTATGTGTGTGCGTGCGTGCGTGCGTGCGTGTGTACGTGCGTGCGTGTGTGCGTGTGTGCGTGCGTGCGTGTATTACGTGTTATAAAATTTATAACTAATTTCTCATTTGAGTAATGCATATATGTAAAATGTACTGTCCAATCCACAGGGATTCGGCACGTTTGGGGGTACTAGTATATATATATAAGTACAGGGATTCTACTCTGTGGGATGTCAGATTTCGCATCGATCAGTAAAATGGCCTGAAACAATTTTGTACAAATGTACGTCAAAAAGAGATTTCGGAGAATTTTTCAATTTGTTTTGAAAATTTCTCAAGCGGCGCAGTTCGCGTTGAAACGAGCGTTCTGATTGGATTATGATTATTCTTCATATAAAAACAAACATCTTGTTACATTCTAATAATCCAATCAGAACGCTCGTTTCAACGCGAATTGCGCCGCTTTAGAAATTTTCAAAACAAATTTAAAAATTCTACGAAATCACGTTTTGACGTACATGTTTGCCGAATAAACCTACACGTTAGTGGAAACACATTTTATTGATAATGTTATTCACAGTTAAAACTCTCTGATTTTTTGGTGAGCTGACAGAACCCGTGTCCTAGTATGGAAATGTGACCTGCTATGGCCAATGTCTGTGGCAATTGTTTGCAAAGTATACATGCATGCAGCTTAAAGTTGTGTTTTATTTGAAGAACAATATAAAGACTCGGGATAGGCGTTATATTTGGATAGATTTGTACAAAATTGTTTCAGATAGGGCCATTTTACTGATCGATGCGAAATCTGACATCCCACAGAGTAGAATCCCTGTACTTAAATATATATACTAGTACCCCCAAACGTGCCGAATCCCTGTGGTCCAATCGATTACATGATTAATTCAGAAAGAATATCAAAATGGCTACTAATAAATACCAGACATAAATTTAGTATCCAATAGTTTATATGTTAGATTTGGAGTTTCACCGGTAAATACAGGTATTTCATGTCATTGGTTGCGTTTTGTAGCATATATGTGTATGATTTCAGCTTGCAGTAACATGACCTATGGGGTTAATTGCTCTGCTAAGTGTGGCAACTGTGCAAATGGAACAGAATGCAACACTGTCGACGGAGTATGCGAAATGGGATGTCAACCGGGTTGGACGACAAACCTCTGTGCAACAGGTATTTCAAAATCCATCAATTATTTAGTTTCATTTACACTAATGTGACGTTCTGGTGAGGTCCGTTTTCTAATGCTGTTAAAACGTGTGGTCCAAACCATTTGTATTATCACGATATGTATTTTGTATATTATTATTAACATATTATACTAGAGGACATAGAAAACGCACACCTAAATTATGATTATTATTACATGAAAACGAAATACGAAGGATTCCATCAAAGATATATCACATCTTTATTAAAAAACACAAACTGAACAACGAAAAATATTCCAAAATGTTTAAAACTATGTATTTATTGCATTATCTATTTAACTATACTATATTTCAGTATGTGTTTACATTGTTTATCCAATTTAACTATACTATATTTCAGTATGTGTTTACATTGTTTATCCAATTTAACTATACTATATTTCAGTATGTGTTTACAATGTGTATGCAATTTAACTATGCTATATTTCAGTATGTGTTTACAATATGTTTATCTAATTTAACTATACTATATTTCAGTATGTGTTTACAATGTTTATCTAATTTAACTATACTATATTTCAGTATGTGTTTACAATGTGTATGTAATTTAACTATACTATATTTCAGTATAATTTAACTATACTATATTTCAGTATGTGTTTACATTATGTTTATCTAATTTAACTATACTATATTTCAGTATGTGTTTACATTATGTTTATCTAATTTAACTATACTATATTTCAGTATGTGTTTACATTATGTTTATCTAATTTAACTATACTATAGTTCAGTATGTGTTTACAATGTGTATCCAATTTAACTATTCTATATTTCAGTATGTATTTACATTATGTTTATCTAATTTAACTATACTATAGTTCAGTATGTGTTTACATTATGTTTATCTAATTTAACTATACTATATTTCAGTATGTGTTTACAATGTTTATCTAATTTAACTATACTATATTTCAGTATGTGTTTACATTTTGGTTAAAAATCTAATTTAACTATACTATAGTTCAGTATGTGTTTACAATATGTTTATCCAATTTAACTATACTATATTTCAGTATGCGTTTATAATGTTTATCTAATTTAACTATACTATATTTCAGTATGCGTTTACAATATGTTTATCCAATTTAACGATACTATATTTCAGTATGCGTTTACAATATGTTTATCCAATTTAACTATACTATATTTCAGTATGAGTTTACATTATCTCTATCTAATTTAACTATACTATATTTCAGTATGTGTTTACAATATGTTTATCCAATTTAACTATACTATATTTCAGTATGTGTTTACAATATGTTTATCTAATTTAACTATGCTATATTTCAGTATGTATTTACAATATGTTTATCTAATTTAACTATACTATATTTCAGTATGTGTTTACATTATGTTTATCTAGTTTAACTATACTATATTTTAGTATGTATTTACACTATGTTTATCTAATTTAACTATGCTATATTTCAGTATGTATTTACAATATGTTTATCTAATTTAACTATACTATATTTCAGTATGTGTTTACAAAAATATTTATCTAATTTAACTATACTATATTTCAGTATGTGTTTACAATATGTTTATCTAATTTAACTATACTATATTTCAGTATGTGTTTACAATATGTTAATCTAATTTAACTATGCTATATTTCAGTATGTATTTACAATATGTTTATCTAATTTAACTATACTATATTTCAGTATGTGTTTACAATATGTTTATCCAATTTAACTATACTATATTTCAGTATGCGTTTACAATGTTTATCTAATTTAACTATACTATATTTCAGTATGTGTTTACATTTTGGTTATCTAATTTAACTATACTATAGTTCAGTATGTGTTTACAATATGTTTATCCAATTTAACTATACTATATTTCAGTATGTGTTTACAATGTTTATCTAATTTAACTATACTATATTTCAGTATGTGTTTACAATGTTTATCTAATTTAACTATACTATATTTCAGTATGTGTTTACAATATGTTTATCCAATTTAACTATACTATATTTCAATATGTGTTTACAATGTGTATCCAATTTAACTATACTATATTTCAGTATGTGTTTACAATGTGTATCCAATTTAACTATACTATATTTCAGTATGTGTTTACAATGTTTATCCAATTTAACTATACTATATTTCAGTATGTGTTTACATTATCTCTATCTAATTTAACTATACTATAGTTCAGTATGTGTTTACAATATGTTTATCCAATTTAACTATACTATATTTCAGTATGTGTTTACAATGTGTTTATCCAATTTAACTATACTATATTTCAGTATGTGTATCTAGTTTAACTATACTATATTTCAGTATGTGAATTCGGGAAGTATGGAGATAATTGTTCCGAGAAGTGTGGTAAATGTCTTGGAGATGAAACATGCAACCACGTGACTGGCAACTGTACAATTGGATGTACGGGAGGATACATGGGCAGTTACTGTACACATGGTAACACTTATTTAAAGAATGTTGGGTATATGTGTATTTATTGTCGCCCCTGATTAATTGCAAGGACTTATAGTATTGACGAGTATAATGACGACATTGACGACTACAACGACGCCAAACTACGACGTCGACGACTGATTTATGGAACATATATAGAGTAAATATGATTTCACTTGTATTACATCTGTATTTAAGAGCACGCATATAATAATAATCGCATATGCGGATGCTTAGATGAACACACTCGTGTCCTGCTACGAATTATGCAATGAACTAGTTAGTTTTAACCCATTCAACACCAAGTAACTGACGTGGACTGGTGCATGATAGTTAACCCATTCAACACCAAGTAACTGACGTGGACTGCTGCATGATATTAACCCATTCAACACCAAGTAACTGACGTGGACTGGTGCATGATATTAACCCATTCAACACCAAGTAACTGACATGGACTGGTGCATGATATTAACCCATTCAACACCAAGTAACTGACATGGACTGGTGCATGATATTAACCCATTCAACACCAAGTAACTGACATGGACTGATGCATGCTATTTAACCCATTCAACAACAAGTAACTGACATGGACTGGTGCATGCTATTTAACCCATTCAACACCAAGTAACTGACATGGACTGGTGCATGCTATTTAACCCATTCAACACCAAGTAACTGACGTGGACTGGTGCATGCTATTTTTAGACAAATAAATTTATAAGAAAATTACATTTGGACCAGTTCATTTATCAAAATGGTAATTTTGTCTAAACATAGTAATATTACTGGCAACAAGTGCAGATCCTGATGAAACGGCTCATCACGAGACGGCTCATCTGGATCTACACTTTTTGTAAGCCTATTTAGAGGTATGTGGTTTTGAAATGATTAACTGAGGGACACGATTTATAACAAATATCATTACTGTGTGTACATGTGTCTGCTCTTACAATATTATGCTTACATGTAGTATGCAGTGACGGGTATCATGGACAAGGGTGCAGTGAGAAATGTGGCCAGTGCTTGGGTGGAGAAACGTGTAACCACACGACTGGTCACTGCTCGGCCTGTGGGCCGGGATATATCGGTGAACAGTGCACATGTAAGTCAATTTGCATAGCTAAGGTTTTAACGAATATCTTTTTCTTTTTTATATAAGTTTATTTAACGTCGCTACCGATTTCCCATTTGAGGGACGGGCAGTTTACCTAACAACACCTTTGGAAAGGTTCAAGCGGTTAACCAGTACTTGGTGCACCAACCTCCGTAAGAAACTGCCAACTTTTTTCATATAAAGAGACGCAGTCTATGCGGGGCTCGAACCAGTGGTATTCAGTGATGATATGTTACAATGGTATCTTAGCCACTCTACCATGGGGGCGTAGTTAAATATCTTAGCACATTTTAAAGATTAAGCACTAATCTTATGTTTAGACAGGTTCAATTAAATATGTATTACTGGAAAGCGTGATATCGCAGTGGTAACGCGTTTGCTTCAGGTGCGAAAATACAAATTTATTTTAGCTCGATTGCGAAACAAGTTCTTACAACTTTAATTAATCACTCTAGAGACCTCATTCCTTATGGAATCCATCACCACGAGGGTGAAAAAAGAGGCAATGTGGAATTTAAATGTCTTGCTTAAGGACACAGTCGTAACGGCTCCAGCGAGGCTCGAACTCCGGGCCTTTCGCATCTGAAGCGAACGCGCAACCACTGCGCTATTACGACTTCCACAATTTTAATAAACAGGCAACTGTACAAGATTCCAACAAAGTTACATCGTTGTCATAGTGATGTTATGTGTCAAAGTAATCCTTATTTAATCAAGTGTGTAATAGCGGAATGTACCCAACAAACGGATCCGTAGTCCAGGGGTTAACACGTTGGACTGGTAATCCAGGGATCGCAGGTTCGATCCCTCGTCTGACCCTAATAAAATTAACAGTCTTTCAGATGTGACGTTAAACCGAGGTCTCGTGTCGGTGCTTTACTACCCGCACGTAAAAGAACCAGAGGAGATTCTGGAATGGGTCTCTGTCTGTATCATGCACTATCCTCCAAAATTCTAAAATGACTAATCTCTTCAGGCGGCGTCGCTCATATGGGCACCAGGTAGCGACGATAAATAAACGTAAGACACACAGGATGTACCCGCCACCATCTGTAAACCACACTTCTTAGAAGGCTTAGTTTATACAAATTTATTTTAGCTCGATTGCGAAACAAGTTCTTACAACTTATGTTAATCACTCTCGAGACCTCATTCCTGATGGAATCCATCGCTACGAGGGAGAGAGAAGAGGCAACGTGGAAATTAAATGCCTTGCCTAAGGGCACAATCGTAACGGCTCTAGCGGGGCTCGAACTCCTGAAGCAAACGCGCTACCACTGCGCTATCACGACTGGGAAGGCTTATAATTAAAACGTATAATGTTATAGATAGAATAAATACACGTTGTGAATATTGTTGGTGTATGTTGGTTTAAACAGTATTTATTCCAATAAATGTACATGTATAACACAACAAATGTTACAAATTACATAAATTGTGAATGGTTTGGATTGGAAAACAAGTTTTCAGAAAACTTATATTAATTCCTGGTGTCTGTTGTTGAGAGACATCCGTTCGGGAACATCCAGTGCACAGTCTGGCTAATTCTACAGACACTTGGGGTCTGGCCAAGTGGTTTCAGGTTCAAACCCAATTTTTTAAAAACATTTTGATAAACCATTGGAATTACAGTCAAACCTGTCTTAAGCAGCCAGCCAAGGGAAGCACAGAAAGTGGCTGCTTAGCACAGGTGGCTGCTTAATAAAGGTAAAATATATATTAAAACAATATGTTGGGAATCTGGAAACTGGCTGCTTAATACAGGTTGGCTGCTTAATAGAGGTGACCACTAACACAGGTTTGACTGTATACATACACGCATCCTAGGCATGTTTACAAATGACACCCCGTCATTATGGACCATAAATACACTGATTGATGATGATGATGATGATGATGATGATGATGATGATGATGATGATGATGATGATGATGAGATGATGATGATGATGATGATGATGATGATGATGATGATGATGATGATGATGATGATGATGATGATTGAGCTTATTTACCCTCGTCTCCGGCGAACCATATGGGCGATTGATATGATTGATAAATATGATTGGATATAACGTAAACGTTTTATGTGTATAGTGTCAAGCCTATGGTTTATCAAAATGTTCTTTAAAACAATTGGTTTTTAATCCGAAACCAAGCGTCCAAGCGTCTGTGGCTAATTCGTGCAGAAACTATGACAATGGCGTTTATGCCTAAATGCATATTGGGATTAAAAAATTACACCTCCTTCCCAATATACATCGTGTTATTATTTCATCGCTTTACGTAACTTCACATGATTACGTATAACTTAATATAAATATAATTCGTGAATAATGTGCATAGATAATACTGCAGGCTGTTAGCACTTGTCAACTACTTTTTGACACGCTCTTTGTTTTCAATACATGTACATGCCTGGAAAGTCTACAGTGTGTGTAATTATTATGTATATGTGTAATTATTATGTATATGTGTAATTATTATGTATATGTGTAATTATTATGTATATGTGTAATTATTATGTATATGTGTAATTATGATGTATATTGATCAGGAAAGTGTACTTATGTGGTATATGTGGTTAAGGTCGATGACTTGTATACCACTGTAACCTATCATCACTGATGGTCACGTGTTCGAGCCCCGCTCAGACCGTGTCTCATTTATATGAAAAAGTTGGTAGTTTATTACGGAGGTTGGTGCACTAAGTACTGGTTAAATGTGAATCATGCCCAGGATATGTGTTATTAGGTAAACTGCCCGCCTGTGATATAGATCAAAATGGTGCTGAATTAGGTGTAAAACCCGAAATATAATATAATATTGATCAGGAAATAAAAATCGGAAATAAAATATATTGGGATGAAATATGTGTTTATTCTCGGTACAGCAAAGAAACCCACAGAAGCGCAACTAGAGAGTATTGTTGGAGTAGTTGTTGGACTGGTACTTGCTACAGGTGTAGTGATCGCTGCAGTGGTCCTCTGTCACCGGAGGAAAAAACGCAGGTAATTGTATTCTATGTACAAGCTTGCATACTAGCGAACTATATTCCGAGAAAAAACCCACCTGTCCGATCTTGCGATCACCGTACCATCTCACATATTTCCCGGTCCGAGGATCGAACCCGGGTTGCATTGGTGAGAAGCGAGCGCGCTAACCACTGCGCTAATCGGACAGCAACATGTCTTATTACGGACGTTCGTTCACACTAACAGAAGTGATTGTGTGGTTGTGTATTGTAGTGCAATGAGGCTCCCGACAGGGCAGTTAAATTGAATAAAATTTGAAAACAAATATTATAATATTATTAGCCAAAATCATTGGAAATCATAAAAGAAAACGAATAGTTGTGTTTATTAGTGTAAGATAGCATTCTAATTCTATGTATTTCGGTGACCAGGAGATGAAATAAAATCCTATCTTACACTAATAAACATAAACATCTGTGTCTTTCGGGAAAAAATCATTCATTATTTTTGAGGTGTTAATTAAGCATTCACATATAGAATATGTGACCATATAGAAGAATAGCCGATTTGTAAGCATATATGAATACAATGTTTAAATATACTCACACGAAAAAGAAACTGTGCACTTGGTTAGAGGGACATTTTTATACTTATAATAATAGAAGCAATAAATAGACAAATTTGGTATCAAAATGTGCAAACATGTATTGGCTAGACGATGTTTTACTTTTAAGTGAAATTTGATAATTATCAGAACAGTTTTACGTGTAAATATAAGTATATAATGTTCCCTTTAACCAACTGCACACTTTCTTTTTCGTGTGAATATTGTTATGAAATAAAATTAATATTATTCATATCTGCATATACATACATGTATCACTAACTAGCAGGTGCTATTATCTTATTAGATTTTTCGGCATGACAATATCGTTCTATTCGTAACTTATTTTATATTTAACATTTCTATTTCCAAGCTATAAAACTGGAGGAAAGGAACAGAATGGAGACGTACTTATTTCAGATAGTGGTAAGCATCGATCATTTCTGCTTGCTAGTTTGTATTACCCTGATGCTGTAAACACGCCCACTAGTTAGTGTGATATTGCTTTGGATACGAGTATGCGTCCTGATTGGTTAATGATTCCAATACGTCATGTAAAGTTATATCACACCCGTTACCAGTTCACGGACAGTCTATCCCGTCCGTTAACCGTTCACCGGAAGTCTATCCCGTCCATTACCCGTTCACTGGAAGTCTATCCCGTCCGTTACCCGTTCACGTGCAGTCTATCCCGTCCGTTACCCGTTCACCGGAAGTCTATCCCGTCCGTTACCCGTTCACGGACAGTCTATCCCGTCCGTTGCCCGTTCACCGGAAGTCTATCCCGTCCGTTACCCGCTCACGGGAAGTCTATCCCGTCCGTTACCCGTTCACGTGCAGTATATCCCGTCCGTTACCCGTTCACGGGAAGTCTATCCCGTCCGTTACCCGTTCACGGGAAGTCTATCCCGTCCGTTACCCGTTCACGTGCAGTCTATCCCGTCCGTTACCCGTTCACCGGAAGTCTATCCCGTCCATTACACGTTCACGGGAAGTCTATCCCATCCGTTACCCGTTCACGTGCAGTCTATCCCGTCCGTTACCCGTTCACCGGAAGTCTATCCCGTCCGTTACCCGCTCACGGGAAGTCTACCCCGTCCGTTACCCGTTCACGTGCAGTCTATCCCGTCCGTTACCCGTTCACGGGAAGTCTATCCCGTCCGTTACCCGTTCACGGGAAGTCTATCCCGTCCGTTACCCGTTCACGCGAAGTCTATCCCGTCCGTTACTCGTTCACCGGAAGTCTATCCCGTCCGTTACCCGTTCACGTGTAGTCTATCCCGTCCGTTACTCGTTCACGTGCAGTCTATCCCGCCCGTTATCCGTTCGCAGGAAGTATATCCCGTCCGTACCCGTTCACGTGCAGTCTATCCCGTCCATTACTCGTTCACGGGAAGTCTATCCCGTCCGTTACCCGTTCACGGGAAGTCTATCCCGTCGGTTACCCGTTCACTGGAAGTCTATCCCGTCCGTTACCCGTTCACGTGGAGTCTATCCCGTCCGTTACCCGTTCACGGGCAGTCTATCCCGTCCGTTACCCGTTCACGTGGAGTCTTTCCCGTCCGTTACCCGTTCACGTGGAGTCTATCCCGTCCGTTACCCGTTCACTGGAAGTCTATCCCGTCCGTTCACGTGGAGCCCGTCCGTTACCCATTCTCGGTAAGTCTATCCCGTCCGTTACCCGTAGTCTATCCCGTCCGTTATCCGTTCACAGGAAGGATATCCCGTCCGTACCCGTTCACGTGCAGTCTATCCCGCCCATTACCCGTTCACGGGAAGTCTATCCCGTCCATTACTCGTTCACGGAAGTTTATCCCGTCCGCTACCCGTTCACTGGAAGTCTATCCCGTCCGTTACCCGTTCACGTGGAGTCTATCCCGTCCGTTATCCGTTCACGGGAAGTATATCCCGTCCGTTACCCGTTCACGGGAAGTATATCCCGTCCGTTACTCGTTCACTGGAAGTCTATCCCGTCCGTTACCCGTTCACGGGAAGTCTATCCCGTCCATTACTCGTTCACGGGAAGTCTATCCCGTCCGTTACCCGTTCACGTGGAGGCTATCCCGTCCGTTATCCGTTCACAGGAAGTATATCCCATCCGTACCCATTCACGTGCATTCTATCCCGTCCATTACCCGTTCACGGGAAGTCTATCCCGTCCATTATTCGTTCACGGGAAGTCTATCCCGTCTGTTACCCGTTCGCGTGCAGTCTATCCCGTCCATTACCCGTTCACGGGCAGTCTATCCCGTCCGTTACCCGTTCACGGGCAGTCTATCCCGTCCGTACCCGTTCACGTGCAGTCTATCCCGTCCATTACCCGTTCATGGGCAGTCTATCCCGTCCGTTACCCGTTCACGGGCGGTCTATCCCGTCCGTTACCCGTTCACGGGCAGTCTATCCCGTCCGTTACCCGCTCACGGGCAGTCTATCCCGTCCGTTACCCGTTCATGGGCAGTCTATCCCGCCCTTTACACGTTCACGGGAAGTCTATCCCGTCCTTACCACGTTTATATGAGTTCCAGTCAAGGCAAACTACAAGTACGCATGCCGTCCATAGGCACTGGTTGAGAACGTCATAGACGTATGAGACGCAGAGGAGAAGCGCTGTCCTCGTGTATGCACGTTCACACAGTTGCTACAAGTTGCTCCCGTGAGCCTCCGAGATGTCGGTACGTCACGGCAGGTCAAGACACATTTGTGATTAGTTCGCATTTGGTCCTTATCCCGTTCTGGTCAGAACGCGGAATCGCAACGTTCGTTCTGAATAGTTCAAAACAAACTTGGCGGCTTGGCGGTCAGGGGAAGTCAGTCGGTGCCTATGCCAATAGTAGCATTAAATAAAAACAGTTGAAAAGAAGAGCACAACAGATATAATGCCGATCCCAAAACCGGAAGTTGAAATGTTGTCTAGGGATAATCAGAACCCATTGACAGTTATTGTTTATAAATGACAGCACAGTGCGATCCTCATAGCGACACCATGCTCGAACCTGTCATTAATTGATCCTCCGGTCCAGCATTGACATTAAAAATTAACATAACATTATTTACATGTTAAGCTATACCAGAGGAAGAAAAACACGTTGAAGATGCACCTGACTACACTAACACTGATGCCAGCGTTGATGAAACCTCTATTACCATCCAGCATCTTAGATATGTGTGCAATGCTGCTAGACAAGATCCCACATTTCTGTTTCGTGAATTCCAGGTAAGCGGAATATATTTGGATAGTGGAGCTGAAACACTTGGTCTGAATAGCAAGCAACATAGATCCATAATCCATTTGTTGTATGTGTAAAACCGATGTCGGCCTATTAGGTATTTGCTGTCCGATTAGCGCAGTGGTCAGCGCGCTCGCTTCTCACAAATGCAACCCGGGTTCGATCCTCGGACCGGGAAGTATGTGAGATGGTACGGTGGTCGCCAGATCGGACAGGTGTGTTTTCTCCGGGTACTCGGTTTCCTCCCCACACGAAATGACCACATATACGCTTTCATCCGCGCCAACGAGAGTGATTAATATAAGTTGTTAAAACTTGCTTCGCAATCGTTGTAAAATAAATAAAGTTTAAACTAAAGGTATTTGCTTTAGGAGCACTCAATAACATAAAGATAAACTAATCTAAACTCACAGTGTTGAATGTTATATTGACTACACGTGTAGTTGGAAAATATAAGAGTTACACTATATAGCAAATGTGTGGAAATAGTGATAGCGTAGCGATAGAGCGGTCGTTTCAGGTGCGAAATGCCCGGAGTTCGAGCCCCGCTGCAGCCGTTACGATTATGCCTTAGGCAAGTCATTTAAATTCCACGTTGCCCCTTCTCTCTCCCTCGTTGCGATGGATTCCATCAGGAATGAGGTACCGAGAGTGATTAATATAAGTTTTAATAACTTGTTTCGCAATCGAGCTAAGATAAATTTGTTAAGTTGATAAGTTTTACATGAATATATAAGCATTACGTTGTTTATTTATAGGAGCTGCCGTATGGATTGAAATATGATGCTTCAGACGCCAGAAACATTCTATACAAACCAAAGAATAAGTATAAGGACATGCACCCGTGTATGCACCATTGAGTCTATATTTACTATATTTACTATATTTACTATATTTACTATATCTACTATATCTACTCTTTTTTTTTACATAATTAGCATGTTGATCATTATATCGTTTGCATATATTGCAGAATTTTGAAAATAATTTTCATTCGGCAAAAACACATTCGTGTTATGTATGTCATGTGTGTGTGTGTTTTACGTTTATTTATCGTCGCTACCGGTTGCCCATATGAGCGACGCCTCCTGAAGAGATTAGTCATTTTAGATTGTTGGAGGATAGTGCAATGATACAGAGAGAGACCCATTCCAGAGTCTCCTCTGGTTCTTTTACGTGCACGGTGTAAAGCACCGACACGAGACCTCAGTTTAACGTCCCATCTGAAAGACTGTTAAATGTCGATGAACAACTATATGTATTAATGTGTTTATGGACAATTTCTTCCAGATAATGCCAACAGAGTACTTTTGCCAGAAATACAAGGTGAACCGGGGTCAACCTATATCAACGCAAGTTATATTAACGTGAGCATTATGTTTCTGTTTTTACATATCATTAAATTCATAGAATGTACAAATTTCGTTTTACGTCGATTACGAAACAAGTTCATGCACCATTAGTCTTATCTCTCACAAGATATAGATGCTATATGTCAGATAGGACTTTATTTCATCGAGTGATCACTTTTTTTAAACGTTATTTATTTTACAACGATTGCGAAGCAAGTTTTAAAAAAACTTATATTAATCACACTCGTTGGCGCGGATGGCAGCGTAAGCGTGGTCATTCGTATGAGAGGAAACTGGAGTACCCGGAGAAAACCCACCTGTCCGATCTGGCGACCACCGTACCATCTCACATACTTCCCGGTCCGAGGCTCGAACCCAGGTCACATTAGAGAGAAGCGAGCGTGTTAAACACTACAGTAATCACTATATAATAATTAAGTGTCTTGCCTATCGACAACAACCACCGTGGCGCCGGTGTGACTCGTACTCACAACTGCTCGATTACGATGGAGACACCATAGTCATTTACATTAAGATTAAATTTTATTTATTTTACAATGATTGCGAAGCAAGTTCTAACAACTTATATTAATCACTCTCGTTGACGCGGGTGAACACGTATATGTGGTCATTCGTGTGTTAGGAAACCGGAGTACCTGGAGAAAACCCACCTGTCCGATCTGGCGACCACCGTACCTCACATACTTCCCGGTCCGAGGATCGAACCCGGGTTGCATTGATGAGAAGCGAGCGCGCTAACCACTGCGCCAATCGGACAGCCTTAATTTACATTAGACCATGATGGTTCAAAATGTTAAACTATCAAATCAACAAAATGTTGAAAATTAAAAATATATCGATCTTATGAGATATGTCTATATTTGTTTTACAGTGACCAAGATCTGTGTTAAGCAGCCAGCCGATGGAATCACAGAAGGTGGCTGCTTAGCACATGTGGCTGCTTAATAGAAGTCAACTGTATAATAAAACATATTGAGAATCTTGAAGCTGCTTGTTTAATACAGGTGGCTGCTTAATAGAGGTCAAATTTATAGTAAAAACACAAGTAAAAATATGGAAACTGGCTGCTTAATAAAGGTTGGCTGCGTAATAGAGGTGACCACTAACACAGGTTTGACTGTATATAAGTATGTGTGCTTAATGTTGTAGGGATACGATAAACCAAAGAAGTACATTGCTGCACAAGGTATGATACTAGCATATTAAACCTTGACGTTTCTTCAAAGTAAAGTATAGTGTTTGTTTATTATAGTGCCACCCATATTACAGGGGCCAGCCATTATTGACGTATGAGACAAGTTTATGCACATCAGTACTTTCCGAATCCAATGAGTGTAGGCCTGGCGCCAGGATGGTAGCCAATCGGTAACAATTACTTAACTTAGCAGGCGGCTCACCATCCGGCCATATCAGAACGAACCCCTAACGAGATTCGAACCTTCGACCTCTCTCTCTTCTTCTCCCTAGATTAATTAACTTCAGACAAGGCAAGTGTCCTAGTTTCAAATAAGCTCATTATAATTGAGGTATTTCTGAATTAACTTACATCAATTGATGGAATTTAAGGATGGCAACGAGGAGCAATTTTGATACTCGAGTACTCGGACACAGTTCCGATCGAGTACTCGAGTACTCGGCAACGATCATTTGATTTTTAGGATCGATGTTTGATTGAATTTCAGATATTTGGTAAGTATTTCCGGATATGGTCCCAGATTAAGATAAGTCATTTTTTATTGAACATTGAAAGGAACAGTTGGCGATTATTTGCGTCTGATGGCACATAGGCGCCAGCATGTAGTCAGTGAGGTTTGGTCAGCCATTTGTTTAGCATACGAATGTTCGAATGCCATTTTGCTATTCGATACTCGACGTTTTTGTATGTTTGCCTCGACGTTTTTGTATGTTTGCCTCGACGTTTTTGTATGTTTGCCTCGACTTGCCTCGACTTTTTTGTATGTTTGCCATGGAGCAGCCATTTTATTTGGGTTTTTTTCATATTTAGATACACAGAAACAAAAATACAATTTCACCTTATTACAGTTTAGCATAGCTACAGAGTTCTAACATTATAGAGATATATCTGTTTATGTAAACATAGGAGGATGAGAAACAGATTAGAATATAGAAGATAGCAGGGAGGCGAGGGGAGGGCCAATCACTAATGTTGTCAGAACTTGTGGCCCTACCCATTTGCTAATTATGTATCGGTTATACGATTGTTATTGTTATATACATGTATATAGAGCAATAAAATATTACCAAATCAAGTAAAAGATATATAAATCGAGTCCGTTGCCATCGCTAATGACATTATTGTATCCAGGTGTATTTTTTGTTTACGTTTATTTATCGTCGCTACCGGTTGCCCATATGAGCGACGCCTCCTGAAGAGATTAGTTACTTTAGATTTTTGGAGGATAGTGCAATGATACAGACAGAGACCCATTCCATAATCTCCTCTGGTTCTTTTACGTGCACGGTGTAAAGCACCGACACGAGACCTCGGTTTAACGTCCCATCTGAAAGACTGTTAATTTTATTAGGGTCAGACGGGGGATCGAACCTGCGATCCCTGGATTACCAGTCCAGCGTGTTACCACTGGACTACATATCCGTCTGTAAGGTGTATTATTCATCGTAGTTCAGGTAATTAACCTATGTTTTGTAGGCGCACTCGAGTCGACAGTCAATGATATATGGCGGATGGTATGGGCTGAGAAAATCTCTGTGATTGTCATGTTGACCAACTGTTATGAACTAGGAAAGGTTTGTATGTATGTTCCTTTAATGTCAAACCCCTCGCGGGGACTTAGACATGTTTTCCTGTACAGGCTTAGCCGACCTAAGCGATTAACCAGTACTAAGCAATGTGTGTGAGGTGCCTTGCTCAATGACACTACATACGTGGCCTGACCGAGTATCGAACCCGGGACCGTTCGATTCCAAATCCAACGCTCTACCACTGGACCACGGACGCCACGGTATGAATGGTTACAGTCAAATTTGGATAAGCAACCAGCCTAGGGATTCACATAAAGTGGCTGCTTATTACAGGTGGCTGGCTAATAGAGGTCAACTGTATAATAAAAGAGCATATTGGGAATTTGGAAATTGGCTGCTGAATAGAGATTGGCTGCTTAATGGAGGTGACCACTAACACAGGGTTGACTGTATTGAATTGTATTATTGTATTGTGTGAAAAACACATATATATATTATGCTTATTTGTTAGTATAACCACATCTGTACTAAGAGACCACCAAAGAGAAGCGCAAAAAACGGTCTCTAAGCAGGAACGGTCTCTTAATATAGACTAATTTGTATTTTAACAACACAAACAGGAACTGAAAAAGTGGTTTCTAAATCCACGTGGTTCCTTGCAATATACATTCATTCGACATATACATGTTGTTTGTGTTCATGCTTTATTTGTTGAAAGTCAACTGCTTTGATCAATAAAATGCTAAATATGCACTAGCGAAATTTACAGCGATTAAAAATAGTTGTGTCAATTATTTGCGTGAAGTTGTTCGATTACAAGGAACTATTTCCTAGGGCGTACGGATGCGTTAATGTGATAAGGCTAAAAAATATACTGGCAAACAGAACTATTTTTTTTCTCCACTTCACGTGTATGATTCTTGTTACTATGGTAATGTTTTTAAAAGGATCTTACACTCGTGGTGATCACATACCATATTTTATGAAACTCGCTTTGGAATTTTGTTATTTAGTCTCGGCAAAATCCTCGCTTAATAGTAAACGTCCACAACCCACGTTATAAATCATGGTATGAAATCACCACCCATGTAAGATCCTATATATTCAGTGCATAATATGAAAGATATTCTTTAAGTTTTTTAACATCCAGCGATTTGACCGACGAGTCTTTTATCTTAAAGCATGTTTCATGTTTAAAATGTCTAATGATTTTTATCGTAATTATCTCCATGACATGTTCCAACAAAAATCACAAACTGATAATGCATTTTTAACACTTCGTTCAAATACAAATCTAAATGTTTATATACCTAACGCAAATTGTGAGATGTTTAAGGGTAGCCTTTAATACTCGGGACCAATTGTTTGGAACTGTCTACCCTTGGAAATAAAAACTTCAAGATCACTTACTTTGTTTAAATCGAATTGTTTAAAATGGCTGGATGTCTAATATTTACTAATACTGTCAACTACTGTTCATAATCCATGCATACAACTTGTAGTGTATGTAGATGCGTTCTTACTTTTATTAGTTCTAATACCACATGTCTTTTATTTCAGTTGTTTTGTATGTCATGTGTGTATAAATATGTTTTATGTTTCAGAGGGCCCCATGGAAGATTAGCCTTGCTAAATGGGTTGCCCTCTCTAAATAAAGAATTTACTCACTAACTCACTCCCTCACCCACCCACTCACTCACTCACTCACTCACTCACTCACTCACTCACTCACTTACTTACTTACTATTACATTGTAATAAATATAGTAAACATATATAGTATTCTTTATTCTTGTCACATGTTGACTAAGAAAGAAATACGTGTCCTTTCTGGTTATCAGATACTTCGTTCAAGTGTGTTGTTTGTTCGGAGTTCTGACGATACGTGTCCGGAAAACGTTGGGAGATCTTGCGCATTATCTCCGGTCACGTGTACTTACCCAGCTAGTCAGTGATCATGTTACCAGTCACGTGACCCATCTAGGTCACATGGTTGCTAAACTCTGTTGGCAATATTCACTACAAAACAGTAGCACATTAAATATTATGTAATTTAAATTGATTACGACCAACTTTTTAGAGAATGTGTATGACACATTGACAATTTAGATTACATAATATTTAATGTGGTACTGCCTGTTATTGACTTTAATTGCTGATAACAAAATAACCGTGCAAAACATTTGTCCCTAAGTATATACATTGTATAAATGCAACGCGATATTGAAGACGATACCATTACACTAAGATATAGTGAAACACGCGTTTATTTTGACCAAGTGATTGTATCTCATTATACCTGGTCGATACCAACTACCTGGATCACCTATATCGTGTTTATTTTATTGGTTTTCTGTTTATATGCATATTTCACATATCGCGTTGGACCAGTACCTGGTCGATACCAACTCCCTGGATCATCTATATCATGTTTATTTTATTGGTTTTCTGTTTATATGCATATTTCACATATCGCGTTGGACCAGTACCTGAATCACCTATATCATGTTTATTTTATTGGTTTTCTGTTTATATGCATATTTCACATATCGCGTTGGACCAGTACCTGGATCACCTATATCGTGTTTATTTTATTGGTTTTCTGTTTATATGCATATTTCACATATCGCGTTGGACCAGTACCTGGATCACCTATATCGTGTTTATTTTATTGATTTTCTGTTTATATGCATATTACACATATCGCGTTGGACCACTATATGTACATTTGCTGAATAATAATAGTATTGTGTTACAGCTTAAGTGTGACCAGTATTGGCCAGACGAAAGATCGAATGTATATGGTGATATATGCATCCATCTAATCTCTACCGAGGAGTTTTCTGATTTTAAAGTCAGGAACTTTAATTGTACACAGGTAATTTAGTGTTTACACATTTAATTTAGCTCGATTGTGAACCAAGTTGTTACAACTTTCCCGATGGAATCCATCGCCACGAGAGAGCAGGCGTTGTGTAATTTAAATGCATTTCATAAGGGTACAATCGTAATGTCTACAAATGGGCGCGAACTCAGGGCCTTTCGCGCCATATCACGCGACTTCCAGATAATTTAGCATCCGTTTTATAGTATTTAGTAGTATAGAAATGTCGTGTGCTTGTCTATAAAGCAAGCATGGTGGGATTTAATTGGGAGATATTAATTTTGAACAATTTTCAGAACGAGCTTAATAACATTTTCCTCTGGAAGATAGAATTGTGTTGTTACGACACAATTCTATCGATATTCCATGACATATGTCCCGAGTTTTCAATTGTAAATAAGAAATACACATTACCAAATTGTCGTCAGCCATAATTACTTCAACTATTTATAGTTTTTATTTTACCCAGCATGCAACTAGTTAATAAAAGTTTATATGACACAAACAACGGCCTTTCTCAATCATATTAAGTTTTAAAAACATTCCCACTAGATGCAATGGCCCTAAATACATGCTAAAAGTAGTTCCCAATACAAGTAGACCGGCCAGACTCCGTCGCACTGGAGTTGAGATTTGCATAGCCGCCGCCCCCCCCCCCCGAAAAAATGTGGCCATTCGTGTGGGAGGAAACCGGAGTACCCGGAGAAAACCCACCTGTCCGATCTGGCGACCACCATACCATCTCACATACTTCCTGGTAAAGCGGTAATAGTTACGTGGATTTCACGACTTATGCTCCATTGGTCCCATGGCCATTTGCCATCCAGGGTAATAATGTATAGATTGCTGACTACGACATGCAGCTTGTGGTATATTGGGACGGATATATAAGATGGACAGCATTCCACAATGCAAACATTTATGAAACATTTTAGAACATTCATATTTTTAAAAGATCACATTCGGCCGTAAATGTGATCCGTCATCCATTTACGATCCAGTCGGGCCGGCGACGACGACCTTGGTATATCATTTCATTTCAAAATGTAATTAGCAAACATCAAAACGCAAATAAATGTTTGTCTTCAAATTGAAGACGTAAATCATATTGGCAGGATTGCATGTTCGTCACGTTCGTTTGCAAACACGCGGAGTGATACAAGTCGCGTGATTCAATTTCTTATGCATTGTAATTGTGTATATAATATAATATATAAGTCTGATCAACCATAGCCACGTAGTCAACAGACACTTCACGATAATCTACGGTGCCACGCACGAATTTAACCTTGGAAGAACGCTCGCCTACAAGATTAGTCGGTTGTGTGGGTAAATAAGCTTAATCATCATCTGAATCGCCACGTAGTCATCATAGCCAGGTCTATCCCCACAAATGCATGTATACATCGCCACGTAGTCATCATCACCACGTAGTACAGTTCCCCTCCCCAAATGCATGTATGCGGTAGCGACGTTAAGCACAATTATATTGTTAGTAACCACTTAATGGAACGAGTATCATCATCATCATCATTATCATCATTATCATCATCATCATCATCATCATCATCATCATCATCATCATCATCACCATCACCATCATCACCATCATCATCACCATATCATCATCATCATCATCATCATCATCACCACCACCACCACCACCATCATCATCATCATCATCACCATCTTCACCATCACCATCATCACCATCATCACCATCATCATCACCATCATCATCATCAGCATCACCATCATCATCATCATCATCATCACCATCATCATCATCATCATCATCATCATCATCTCAACAGCATCATCATCATCATCTCATCATCATCATCTATCTCAATACACTCTGCATAGAGTATACTCGCAATGTTATGTGGGAAACATTACTTGTAAATAATTTGCTAAATGTAAGATAAATGAACAATCTTGTTGTATGAGGCTAATTTCCAGGTTTATTTTCTGGACGAATGGGAATTTTTGTGATAAGAATTACTGGTACTTATTCGTATTATAGGTATTAAAATTGTCCAATTGTTTCCAGGGTACTAGTTCCAAGCTTTCATTGGTGTGTGCATAGAAATACAGGCTTGAGCTGGAATTCAGAAATGGCCAGGTCAATCTATTTACGTAGTTGAAATTCTGCTACAATATTTGGTTCCCATATGATTCGCGGATTTTCCAGCAGGGATGTGGTATATACTATTATGTTGGACAGGGTTTCATGTTATTGTCAACATATTTAAATTTAATTACTAAATTATGCGCTTTATAATTTATATACATTCATTCAATACACTATCCGAGTGTATATTATGCAGAGTGAGTTGTCCTTCTAATACATATATATATATTGTATCTCATTATACCTGGTCGATACCAACTACCTGGATCACCTATATTGTGTTTATTTTATTGGTTTTCTGTTTATATGCATATTTCACATATCGCGTTGGACCAGTACCTGGATCACCTATATCGTGTTTATTGTATTGGTTTTCTGTTTATATGCATATTTCACATATCGCGTTGGACCAGTACCTGGATCACCTATATCGTGTTTATTTTATTGGTTTTCTGTTTATATGCATATTTCACATATCGCGTTGGACCAGTACCTGGATCACCTATATCGTGTTTATTTTATTGGTTTTCTGTTTATATGCATATTTCACATATCGCGTTGGACCAGTATATATATAGTTATTGTTCTTGTTCCATTTGAAATATTACTACTTCATCGTTTGCAGATAGAGTCAGGAGAGAGCCGAACGGTTTTACACTTTCACTACACGGCATGGCCAGACAAGGATGTCCCTGACACTGCTTTGTCGGTGGTGCAGTTCTGGCGCAAAGTTCGGGGAAATAAACTAGCAAAATATTTCCCATGGATGGTTCATTGCAGGTATATCTTCAATTAATTTCAATTAAATATGCGTACAATGACACAATACTTGTTAATCTGTAATATACATGTATAATGTGAAGGGAAAAAAATAAACGAAGTCTCTAGCTTCACCAAAACAAAAAAAAACAAAAAATGCTTACAATGTTACCCGTGGTCCGAATTCGTACGAACAACAGACACGTGTCATGCAACATGCTGCGTTCTATACATTATTTGATTATTTGTTATAGTGTTGCTTGTAAATGACCCATGTGTGGGTTTATATGCAAATACAACTTCTTCTTCTTGCTCAGTGGAGTCTCCATGGTTCCAATGGTTACTTTATACACATTTATTTTAGCTCGCATTCGAAACAAGTTCTGACAGCTTATATTAATCACTCTCATTCCTGATGGAATCCATTGCCACGAGGCCACTGATTCTTACGTGTACGATGCAAAGTATTGGCACGAGAAGTCATATCCAAAAGACTATGATATGAGTCATTTTAGTATGGTATAGCGTGGTTGAACTTTAAAACGAAGGTCTCGTGTAGTGCAACGATACAGACCTACGGTATTCCAGAATCCTGTCTTGTTCTTTTACGTGTACGATGTTGCATGCAATTGTATTATATATTGTTATGATGATGAGCTATACAATGCTTAAGTCAAATAAAATATATGTTCTGTTCTGTTCTGTAAAGCACACTACCACTATCCCACTATCTTCCAATCACATTGTACATTTTAAAACTATTTATCGTTCCGTTGACCCGTAAACAATGGCGGCCAATTATAAAGTTTTATCAACATTGCAGTGCCTCGCTTTCGACTTAAGTACGTCATTAATTAAGTCATGTGCTAATAGGCCTATTAATAGGATTAATGCTAGTCAATAATTACTCGGACAACCCATCGAGTTTCCCCAGGCGTTGATATTATCGGAAACTCAATACGACCCAATTAATAGTCTCGGTGTTAAAATATATCGACGCCTGTTCCCAGGCTAACAGACATGAACAGAAACCATTTTAACAGAATAAGCAGTAAGCAGTCTTCAATATACTTACCTTGTTTCCCAGAATAAACAAGTAGACATGCACAATAAGTCATGTATATTTGCATAAATACTAAATAAGTTATTTGTAATTTTAAAGTTTATCCTCTCTAGAAACAAATATATATCTATTCTAATTCTATTCTAAAATTTCTACTCAATACATGTATAATTAAAAATTTTGCTTGTATGACATTGATCACGTGTAAATAGTATGTATAATATGTATATAATTATGACTATGTACTATGCATACGTCTAAATAAATAAATAAATATATCTTTAACTCGGTATAACTGTGGCACATTTATATTCCAGTGCTGGTGTTGGGCGGACTGGAACATTCATCGCTCTAGATTACCTGTATGAACAAGGGCTCTCTGAAGGTGCGGTAAACGTCAAAGCTGGAGTAAACACACTGCGACGACAACGGTTAAACATGGTGCAGGCAAAGGTTTGATATTTAGTTATAAAAATATGTGTAATTTTTAGGTTAATACTTTAAAGGCATATGCTCCCAATACAAATTTCAATAAGATTTGCATGAAATTTTGCCAGAGTGGTAATGAAACAAGTATAAACACAACAATGAAAAGAAAATATGGTGTTACCATGCTACTTTTTTATTTACAGGGTCTTAAAAATATGGTGTTTAGCATAATTTTACCAACATCTCGGCATAATATATAAAATAACAGTAAACTACATTCACAATAAGAAATATTGACATATTCCTGCTTTATATACAATGTTAGCAGTAAATCATCTTCCATTACTGTCATGGAGTGACACAAAGTCATTTTATGTGATAAATGACAGTTTTATCAAAATTATTTTAAAAATCACTACACACCACCCCATTGGTTGCGACAATGAATATTCATCATTTTTGTGTCTATTTCCAATCAAAATCTTATATAATATGAAAACTAAGAATAAGAACTCATTAGAAATCCTCCAAAGTCAGGTTTATTGCATAAGCTGGCAGAAAATATGCAAAAATCAATAGGTCACCATACTGGTTTTAAAAATATATCCATAGAAGAAACATTGCCCTACGTGCTTTTTGGTCTAAAAATTCTCCAAAAAATGTTGTTCTACAATTTGCATGAAATTTTGCCAGAGTGGTAATGAAACAAGTATAAACACAACAATGAAAAGAAAATATGGTGTTACCATGCTACTTTTTTTATTTACAGGGTCTTAAAAATATGGTGTTTAGCATAATTTTACCAACATTGCGGTATAAAATATAAGATACATTGTACATGTACCAGTAAACTACATTTACAGTACAGTTCGTTTTTTAATTGCTTTTGTTTACATAAATTGTATGTACATGTACATTAAACACTGCTTAGCTCCAAGAAATGTCTCTTTACTCTGTCTATAACTCTTTTAGAAAGTTTCACTCTTTCAAATAATAAATTCTCTAACCCCATTTCACTGTCTCTCAAAAATACAGATTGAAGATGGTTGTAGCACAGACCTGAACTAGCTATCTTAGTAACGAGTAGTTTTGACAAAACCTTTTGGTCTAGCAACGTCTCAAATGTGCTCGATTTTTCTGCTACAGTTTCCTGAAATATCTGATGCTGGAAACCCCATGTGGTGGTAAAACTATACTTCAAAAGCGTTTCTGTTGATGACGAAGATTTATTAAACAGTTTTTCTAAACTTAGCACATCATCCAGTGCATTGTGGGCACAGTACTGTTCCTTCAGTACCATCTCAAACAAGTACTCTTGTTT